>VDFB02278062.1:97974-129375 GCA_007258455.2 Sequoia sempervirens
AGGGAGAGAGTGGGAGAGGGTGGGAGAGAGGGTGGGAGAGGGTGGGAGAGAGTGAGAGAGGGTGTGAGAGTGGGAGAGAGTATAGACAAAGAGATAAAATAGATGTATAAAAAACAACTTTATGGTAATGCGAGCGTATTTTTAAGAAGTAGAGACATAGTTGTTCTAGAAAGAGATAACACACTCGCATTATAACGTGAGTGCATTATGGCTTGCAATAAAAATGGTAAAAAATACAATATACCCATGATATCGGCCCACATTCTGCATATTCTCCGAGTTCTACACATGCTCCGACAAAAGTAGCTTTTTGATGATTGAGTGAAGTTTTCATGCATGATTTTTAGATCCCACCACCTTTTTCATGATCTTTCCACCACCTTTGCATGAAATAAAAGATTTTTCACATTGAAAGACATATAATATCAATTCAATTTTGAATTCTAGTGATTACTGATATATAATTGAAGTTTGGAGGGGAACAAGCTTTTGAATTTAAGTCAAATTGTTGAGGAGTTTGAGGAAAGAAGAACCAAAGGCTACATAATTGGGTAGAAATCCTCCATTTGAAACTTTGATTTTTTAGGTATGTAAAGTCTTTTTACATTTTTTTCATTCTATTATGGCTTTCTTTCATTTTTGTTGTTTTGCATATTCCATGTTGATCATTGTTTGTTTATCATGTTACTATTGTCACCTACAAATGCACCCTATGCACAGAGATTGAAACTAAGCTTTCTAGAGCAACATGCGATCACTTCAAGGTTGTGGGTCACCTATAGTTGAAGTGAACCTCCGGAGAAGGCCAGCTTCCTTTGGGTATCACCTAAACTATTGTTTCTTTGAGAGGAAAGAGGGAAGAGATGCATAAAAATGGAAACTAAACCTATGGTGATACACCGAATTGATGAGAAATCATGAAATGAACACAAGAAGAACACACTTAAAAGCCTAATTTCTATTCTCAGAGCAACTTCTTTCAGACCTAATGCTTTAGTCCTAACAGGTTTGGCCCACACATACACCTTGGGAAGAAAAGATCAATTTCACAACCTTAAGACATAAGTGCAGAAATATTTAAACATAGTTAAGGATTTGCATGTTCAAAAGAAAGATACAGAAATGAGAATCAATACAAACATGAGCATAAACTTCCAAGGTAAACTCTATGTTATATTCAGGATTCTACTTTGAGTTACAGGAAAACATACATTGATTGAGAAAGGATTGATTAAGAAATCACTAACTCCTCAGAGTTTGTCCTCATAACTATTTACAAAAAGGCAAAAAATGCCTTATATACAGATTGATAACGGCCCATTTAGGGCTTACAAAAATATCCCAGCTCAGAAAAAGATTTGTCTCAGATCTTTGATCGAAATTAATGTTGAAGCCCCTGCGTGTCCATGATGGTGAAGAGTCATCCCGAGGAAGCCTTCTTCAGATATCTTCAGCTACTGCATTCATTTCAACCCATCGTGTCTAGCTATCGAGTCCCTTGTTGAAAAGTCGCATTGAATACCCCCCGAGCTTAGAACAGATATATGTTGTATTCATGTTGCATTTGTCCTGTGTTGGCATTCCACGTTCTAATCAGATTGCCACGGCTCACCTTAGATCCCTCTGGTTAGTCGAGCACCCTCCATGCGAGCCCTACAACTGGTCAAAAATCCCTTTGAATGGAAAAGCATCTTGGCAAGACACTAAAAGTGTCTTGCCGATGCGATCAAGTGTCTCTGTAGCTTTAGAAGTCATGTTGATACCGTCAAAACCATCGGCAAGACAAACGGATTCAGTTAGAAGTCCTAACGAGGACCATGAGTCACACCGATATCCTTCTCGTTTGGTACACATGTCGCTGTCGGCCAGACATTCCTCTATCGGGAAGAGGTTGTGTTGAAGGCACTTCAGCTTTGGTGAGCACACGCCTCATTTCACTTCGGTAAGACTCCTAGCGAGACCCCCTTGTAGTCGCTGAGACATTACATACAACTCCCCCTCCTCCTGGCGAATTCCTTTTTGTTCTGAAGGCTTCGCCGCTCGGCAAGACTCACGCCGGTCGGGAAAAAGTCTTCCTGAGCTCCTTGCGCTACGCCAAAGACTCCTCCGTTGTTGGTGAGACCCCACCTTATTGCTAGGACATCTCTCCAAACTCCTGCATTCTTTCTGAGTTCTTCTTCCCCTTTGGCAAGACACTAAATGTCAACGAGAAATTTGCTTTAGTGACGCCGCCTTTCCTATCGGGGAGACACTGAGCCTTTGGCATGACCTCATGCTGAGCCCAAAAACCCTTGGCAAACTCTTTCCTCGGTGAGAATTTCGATGTCGGCGGGACATTCCGGCGAAGTTCCCTAGTTACACTGAGGTTCTTTGTGTCGGCAAGACTCCTGCCGAAGACAACTGCATTAAGGTCCATCCCTCCCTTTCGGTGAGACTTTCGTCCTCGCTAAGACCTCCCGGCGAAGCCCCAACTCTTTTGCTGAAAGCATCCCTCACTCCAGACTCTTCACACGTCGGCGAGAGATTGAATCTTCACTGGGACTTCTCACTGAATGTTGTAGGTCTCTCTAAAGCCCATGGTCGCTAAGAGTCTCGATGAATGACGATTGAATGGACTATCAGCCAAGGAAATCCATGCAGTAAGAGGTCATACCAAACCCCTTCCGTTATAGTGATAGGCTCTGCAAGCTCGTTAGACATGACAGAAACTAGGTCTCAACGATCTGCTCAAGATGGAATAAAACAAACAGTCAGTCGGCCAGACAGTAGGAGAGTCCTGCCAACCTTTTCCTTAGATGAATTTCCATGCCGAATACCCCCAGGGTAGCTTCTCCCACCGAGTTCCTCGTGACCTAGCAACAGATGCAGAGTCCCTACCCTCGTGTAAATGTCCCACTTCCCTCTGAAGATCTAACATTTGATTACCTCGCCTGATTTAACTGTAGGTGAAATAGAGGCAACAATTCTGGCAACATTTACGGGATGTTTGCCTACTAAACATAAGAACCAATGACTAGGCTTATCCATTGGGCATGGAGTTGTTAGAAAACTCAGAGAACAATTAAAACATCAGCTTTGCACATGGCCCCGACCTCATGAGATTTATAGGACACAACAAGTGGCCAAAATGGCAAGACAGGGGAAACAAAAAGAGAAAATATATATACTGTGTTGAAATAGTACTTATGGAAAACATAAAGCCTAAACTATTATGTACAATAGCTAGACCTGTCAGATTTGAAAATAGGGCTTAAGGTGTATCCCATTGACTGGGAGAGGAAGTGCTTCACCTTCTATTGTAGCTAGTTGATATGCATTGTGCTCTTTATAGCCTATGATAACCAATGGACCAGTCCACATATTGTCGAACTTGGTGTGATGGCCTGGTTTGCTTTTCAGAACATCCCATCTAAGCACAAGGTCTCCCTCCTTAAAAGATTTTGTTGTAGCCCTTTTGTCGAATGTCCTCTTTGTCTGGAGCTGATGATCCTCCAAAGTTTTCATTGCTCTGTCTCTTGATTCTTCGAGCTCCATGAGCTCTACATACCTTAAAGACATTGGGTCTTATCCCTCAAGCACCTCTAGCTGGTGAACAATGTCTAGAGCTGGTAGCTCCATAGACAAGGGCAATCTTGCCTCTTTGCCATAGACCAACATGTATGGCGAGTTACCAACAAACCTCTTAGGGGTCACTCTGTCCGCCCAAAGTGCATTCTTTAGACTGACGTGCCAGGTCCTTTGGTTGTCCTCTATGGTCCTTTTAATAATTCTGATGAGGTTCTTATTTGTGCTCTCAGCTAGGCCATTACCCTGAGGGTAGTAATTTGAGGAGGTGCTCAAGTGAATGCCATGCTTAACAGCCCAATCAGTTACTCTTAGACCCGTGAATGCAAGGGCATTATCAGTTATGATGGAGTCAGGCACTCCAAACTTGGTGACTATATCTTCATAGAAGTTCAACACTGAGGATTCTTTAGCTTCCCTCAATGCCACCGCTTTCTGTCCACCTTGTAAAATAGTCAGTGGCTATAAGTACCCACTTATGGCCAACACTGGAAGGTGGGTTTATTGGACCGATGAAATCAATGCCCCATCTCATGAAGGGCTACTCTACTTGAATCGGGTGTAGGGGCATAGCTGGCAACCTTTCCTTTCCTAAAAACAGAGCACATTTGATGCACTTTCTTGACCAGGCATACACATCCTTGAACATGCTGGGCCAGTAGTAACTAGCTCTCATGACCTTCTAGGCAATAGCTCTGGGAGCAAAGTGACCTCCTACAGCTCCGTCATGAAACTCATGAAGCACCTTTTCAATTTGGTCACTATGAATGCATCTTAACATGACACCATTCAAATCCTTTTTAAAAAGAACATTGCCCATCAGCACATATGGTGTGGAATGCAATCTGAAGTATCTTCTTTTGGCTCTGTTTAGACCTAATGGGCATTGACCAGTTTGTAGAAATTTGGTCATATTTTGGACCCAATTAGTTATCCCTATGGGCACCTCATCTTGAGCATTCTGAGGTTCATCTATAGTGGCAAGGATAACATCCTTTTCTGATTCAGTCTTACTACTTGACCCTGTAGCAAGTTTCTCACAAAGACCCTTACCCCTCACTAGTTTGGTGATCTTGATATCTATGTCATACTCCATAACCTTGGTGACCCATCCTGCTCTTTTTTCATTCAGGTCTTTATTCAGCAGAAACTCCTTCACACTTGAGTGTGCCACCAGAATATGGATTTTATTGTGAGAAATCAAAGGCTTGAATTTCTTCAGGCTTTTGATCACGGCAAGGACATGCCTCTCCACAAAGGAGTATTTATGTTCATAATTGACCAAACCTTGACTGAAAAAGGCTATTGGCTGCTCTAGATTCTCTTCATTTTTTTTAACCAATATTGCAGAAATATTACTTGTGCTACCATAAGCATACAGATAAAAATCTTTAGAAAAATTGGGATTTACCAACGTGGGAGCTGCTGATATGGCCTCCTTGACCTTTTCAAAACTATTCTTGGCATCCTTTGTCCAACTGAAGAATGCATTCTTCTTTAACATAGTTGTCAAAGGTTGTAACAGATTTGCAACATGGGGGATGAATCTTCTTAGAAAGTTGATCTATCCTAGAAAGCTCTATAGGCCCTTCTTGTGATTAGGCAGTGGCAACTCAAGTATGGCTTTGACTCTTTCAGGGTCAATAGTGATTCCTTGCTTTGACACTATGTGTCCCAATAATTTCCCTTCATGAACAGCAAAGATACTCTTCTTTGGATTTAGAGAGATACTGAACTCTCCACATTTTTTGAACACTTGCCTAAGATGTAACAGATGTTCATCAGCATTCTTGGAATAAACTGTGATGTCATCTAGGTAAATCAGTATAATCTTGTTGATCAAACTTTGAAATGCCATGTCCATGGCTCTCTAAAATGTGGCACCAGCATTGGACAAACCAAAAGGCATCATTTTGCATGCCATGGTGCCCAATTTAGTTGTAAAAGCAGTCTTAAACTGATCTTCCTCTTTAACCAGCACCTGATTATATCCTGAAAAACCATCTAGTAGGGAAAACCTTTCAGAACCAACAACCTCTTGCAAGATTCGCTCCATGGAGGGCAGTGGGTAGTGGTCTTTTAGAGAGGATCGGTTAAGATCCCTGAAGTCTACACAGAGCCTTATCTCATCACTTTTCTTCCTAACCGGTACAAGGTTAGAGACCCATGAAGTATGCTTAATAGGAAAGATAATACCCCCCTCAACTAATTTGGTCAGCTCTTTAATCATTAGGGGCTCAAGTTTAGGATTCAGGGGCCTTTGCTTCTGTCTCACTGGTTTAGCATCAGGCTCTAACTCAATTGTATGCTGAGCAATGTGAGGGTCAAAACCTTTCAAATCTGAGTATTCCCAAGCAAAGACGTCATAGAATTCTTGACATAAAGCAACAAAAGCTTGTTTATCTTCATGTGAACAAATTTTTCCTATCTTAAGAAGTTTGCCTTTGAAAATCTCCAGCTCTTCATAGTGTTCTTGTTGGATCTGCAAGCTGGCTTTACCCTTCTTAAGCTAATTGTCAGTACTGAAAATCAACTCTAAGGTAACAAGGCCTTTGGGTAATTTATTTGTCTTCAGCTGTATGACTTGATCACCATACTGCTGTTTAAGTTTTTCTTGATTCACCATGGAGAACTGATCTTCTTCGAGCAAGAAGGAAAGGATCTGCTCATCACTGTCAAAGACTTGCCAAAGGATGTTGTTGTCAGGAATTGATGGTCTAAACACAACCTTGACATACTGCTGCATCTTCTCTTTTCTGATGTCATCTAGAATGTTAAACTGTGCCCCAATGGCTGCAAGCGTGTCAGCATGCTTGTTCTGATTTCTTGGGATAAACACTAGGTTAAAAGCATCAAAATCTTTGAGCATGCTCCACACTCTATTTCTATAAGACTTCAATGTGTCATTTCTAGCAACATTCAAGCCCCTGACCTGGTTAACAATTAATTCACTGTCTCCATACACTTTCAAGTGGGTTATTCCTCTCTTTCTTGCCCACTCGAGACCTTGAACCAGGCCTTCATATTCAGCAGTGTTGTTGGAACATGCGAAAGAAAAATAGAATGCAAAGTAGTATTTATCACCTTGCGCAAATACAAGCATTGCACCTCCTCCAACACCATTTTTTCTTCTTGATCCATCAAAGTATATCTCCCATAATTCATTCTGCTGCCTGAACTAACCGTCTGCACTCTCAAGATTTGGCATTTCTATCCCATGTTCATGCAATATATAATTTCCCAAGCTAGTGTCCTGAATAAGCTCATTTGGATTGTCAACCACATTCTCAACTGCCCATTCATTCAGGAGCACTTCAGGTACACTCTCAGCTCATAACTCTTGTGCTGCAGCAAGTTCAGCACCCTCTAAAATAGTAGAGTTGACATTTATAGCAGATGACACGTAGGGTTCAATATGATCTTTGGCAAGGGACTCAGAAGTTATGGTTACCTTAGTACCATACCTAGTCCTAAAAAGAATATGGGACCAATCTGAAGACAAATACCCTCCAATTTTAGTTGTGAAGTCTCTAGATAGGCATAGAGCAAAAAATGGTGGCAAATCTATGACAAACACATCCTACGGGATTGAAAAGTTGGGACAGGCATGTAGTGTGAGATTCAAATTTTTAATAACACCTATAGTGTTTACTGCTGTTCCATCCAATTGAAGTACCCCCTTCTCTAATGGCTGGTATTGCAAACCTAACTAGTCTGCAATATTTTTTGGCATCACTGAACTATTGGCCCCACTATCAACCATGCAATTGTGCAATAATTTATTCCCCACTATTAAGGAAACATAGAAAGGAGGGGGCTTGACACCATCGCTTTTTTGTGGGGTACTATCCAAAGGTGCATTGGTTAAGATTGACTTTGTTTGGCCTAACGAGATTTTATTTGGAGGATTCAAACTAAAAGGACTTGATAAAGCTGACTGTAACAAATTGATTTGACCAGGGATTGCTAAATTTTTTTCATACTTTCAACAATGTTGAAAGGTGTATATATATTTACCTTGGGTTGCATCTTTGCAATAATATGGTTAGGCTGCACTTGACTTGAGGATGTAGCATGCAAAGATTTCTCCTTACTAGTGTCGAGACCTTGTTGCAAAGTATGTGGCACTTGCTGACTTAACGAATCAGCAGCTCCTTTATCTTTATTTGCTTCCTGTTCAACCTCAAAATCCCTCTTCTTGGCTCTAGTATTAGCTGCAACAGATGTGTCATTCTGGTTTACTCCATAGAATTCTTCTCCTTGCCAATTCAGGAGGGTGGAATCATCTCCGGGGTGATCCTGTTGTTGTAGATAACCCTCCTTAGGCAAATCTTGTGCGCCTACAACATTTTGCACCATCAGGGCTTGATTGATGACACCGTTAGAGCATGTCGCTTGATTATGTGGCTGATTACATGGATAACACCATTCATAATCTGCTGCCAAATTATTTTTAGTAGGAACCAGGTCCCTTACTGCACTAATAGGCGTTGGAGCATAGGCCTGAAAAGGCCTTGAGTTCACACTCTGTCTTGGGCCCTGATAATTGCCCTAATATTGTTGTCTATTCCCTTGGAATTGCTGTTGTTGACTTTGAAAAGGCTGACTTGAGGCCTGATTGTGCTGTTGATAAGGCCTAGAATAGGTCTGTTGCTTTCCCAAGTTCACCAACTTGTTACCAAAAGTCTATAAAAGACTTTTGATCTCTTGCAATTCATTTGATGGACTTGAGGCAACGCTTTCTTACTTGTTAATGGTTGGAACAACAGCTGGTAGAGTTGGCACAACTGGTAGAGGTGTGAAAGGAGGTATTTGCAAAGGGATGTTCGCGTGAATCTCTGGGAATATGGGTATTGGTGGCCTAGGAGCGAGTTTACCAGCTTGCATTAAGTTGTTTTCAGCTTTGATGGCTATTTCAAAGGCATCTGGCAAGGACACTCCTCCCATTGACTGTATCATGACAGCTATGTCACTGTTCATAGCTCTCAAAAAGTATAGGAATGCATACTCTGGAGGTGGCCTCACTATTGTAGGGATTCTATCCCAAGTTCTTTGAAATCTAAAGTTGAAGTCGTTCATCTGCTCTTGTGGGGCCCTCTTAATGGTAGTCAACTGCTCCAGAAGAGACAAGTTGTCAGACCTGTCTTGGAATTGCTTATGTAACTTATCTCTGAGCTCATCCCATATTGCAATTGAACTAACTGGTAGGCTCCTATACCATTGGACTACTCTTCCCCTCAGTGAAGACGCTAGCAATCTTACTGCAACGTCCTCCTGGGTTATGTGGTGAACTCCACATAACGAAGCCACATCTCTCAGATGTTCAACGGGAGTGGTTTGGTCTTCCCCAGTGAAGGTTGGCAAACTCTTCAAGGCTGCCATTGGAATGTCATTGTGTTGTGCTAGATTCAAGGGGCTCCCTTCATTGAAAGCAACAAAGGGTTGATTCCTTGGAGCAGCCATTGGAGGTATCTGAGGTGGATTGGTCTGTGCAATGAACTGAGACCTTACAGGTGGAGGAGTGGATTGAGTTCTTCTAGAATAGATGATTGTTGTTCTCCACCTTTCCTCAACTTTGCCTTGTCTTCTTGGTGGTGACAGTTGCGAGTATTTGAAAGGGCATGAGCTGCTTCTTGTTTGAATTCTTTTCATAAACTGGAGAAAGCGTTGATTTTTGGAGTTCTTCCTCTTTGTGGAGTCGCCAAGTATGCCAAAGGGCTTCTATAAAGCCTGAAATTCACTGGTTGCATACTAAACCAACAATTCAATCTAGTTCATTGTCCCACTGGGCGTGCCAGAAAACTGTTGTCACCTAGAAATGCTCCCTATGAACAGGGATTGAAACTGAGCTTTCTAGAGAAACATGGGATCACTTCAAGGTTGTGGGTCACCTATAGTTGAAGTGAACCTCCGGAGAAGGCCGGCTTCCTTTGGGTATCACCTAAACTATTGTTTCTTTGAGAGGAAAGAGGGAAGAGATGCATAAAAATGGAAACTAAACCTATGGTGATACACCGAATTGATGAGAAATCATGAAATGAACATAAGAAGAACACACTTGAAAGCCTAATTGCTATTTTCAGAGCAACTTCTTTTAGACCTAATGCTTTAGTCCTAACAGGTTTGGCCCACACGTACACCTTGGGAAGGAAAGATCAATTTCACAACCTTAAGACATTAGTGTAGAAATATTTAAACACAGTTAAGGATTTGCATGTTCAAAAGAAAGATACAGAAATGAGAATCAATACAAACATGAGCATAAACTTCCAAGGTAAACTCTATGTTATATTCAGGATTCTACTTTGAGTTATAGGAAAACATACATTGATTGAGAAAGGATTGATTAAGAAATCACTAACTCCCCAGAGTGTGTCCTCAGAACTATTTACAAAAAGGCAAAAAATGCCTTATATACAGACTGATAATGGCCCATTTAGGGCTTACAAAAATATCCCAGCTCAGAAAAAGATCTGTCTCAGATCTTTGATCGAAATTAATGCTGAAGCCCTTGCGTGTCCATGACGGTGAAGAGTCATCCCGAGGAAGCCTTCTTCAGATATCTTCAGCTACTGTATTCATTCCGATCCATTGTGTCTAGCTATCGAGTCCCTTGTTGAAGAGCCGCATTGAATGCCCCCCGAGCTCAGAACAGATATATGTTGTATTCATGTTGCATTTGTCCTGCATTAGCATTCCACGTTCTGATCAGATTGCCACGGCTCACCTTAGATCCCTCTGGTTAGTTGAGCACCCTCCACGTGAGCCCTGCAGCTGGTCTAAAATCCCTTTGAATGGAAAATCATCTCGGCAAGACACTAAAAGTGTCTTGCCGATGTGATCAATTGTCTCTGAAGCTTTAGAAGTCACGTTGATACTGTCAAAACCATCGGCAAGACAAACGGATTCGGTTAGAAGTCCTAACAATGACCATGAGTCACACTGATATCCTTCTCGTTTGGTACATCTGTCGCTGTCGGCTAGACATCCCTCTGTCGGGAAGAGGTTGTGCCGAAGGCACTTTAGCTTTGGCGAGCACATGCCTTGTTTCACTTCGGCAAGAGTCCTAGCAAAACCCCCTTGCAGTCGCTGAGACATTACGTAGAACTCCCCCTCCTCCTGGCGAATTCCTTTTTGTTTTGAAGGCTTCGCCGCTTGGCAAGACTCACGCCGGTTGGGAAGAAGACTTCCCAAGCTCCTTGCACTACGCTGAAGGCTCCTCCATTGTCGGTGAGACCCCACCTTATCGCTGGGACATCTCTCCGAACTCCTGTATTCTTTCTGAGTTCTTCTCCCCCTTCGGCAAGACACTAAATGTCGGTGAGACATTTGCTTTAGTGACGCTGCCTTTCCTATCGGGGAGACACTGAGCCTTCGGCATGACCTCATGCCTAGCCCAAAAACCCTTGGTGAACTCTTTCCTCGACGAGACTTTTGATGTCGGTGGGACATTCCAGCGAAGTCCCCTAGTTACACCGAGGTTCTTTGTGTCAGCAGGACTCCTGCCGAAGACAACTGCATCGAGGTCATCCCTCCCTTTCAGCGATACTTTCGTCCTCGCCAAGACCTCCCGACGAAGCCCCAACTCTTTTTTCGAAAGCATCCCTCACTTCGAGACTCTTCACACGTCGGTGAGAGATTGAATCTTCACTGGGACTTCTCACCGAATGTTGTAGGTCTCTCTGAAGCCCATGGTCATTGAGAGTCTCAGCGAATGATGATTGAATGGCCTATTGGCCAAGGAAATCCACGTGGTAAGAGGTCATACCGAACCCCTTCCATTATAGTGATAAGCTCTGCAGGATCGTTCGGCATAACATAAACTAGGTCTCAGTGACCTGCTCAGGATGGAATAAAACAAACAGTCAGTCGGCCAGACAGTAGGAGAGTCCTACCGACCTTTTCCTTAGATGATTTTCCATGCCGAATACCCCCAGGGTAGCTTCTCCCACCGAGTTCCTCGTGACCTAGCAACAGATGCAGAGTCCCTACCCTCATTTAAATGTCTCACTTCCCTCTGAAGATCTAACATTTGATTACCTCGCCTGATTTAACTGTAGGTGAAATAGAGGCAACAGTTACAACCTTAGGTTGTCAATGGACATTTTAAATTACACAATTCTATACACTTTCCAATTACATTTTTAAACCACATCTCTTTGAGGCATTTTGTTATTTAGCAATTAACTTACTTTGTGTATGCTTTCAAAGCTTTCATTGAGGTATTTTGTCAAGTAGTTATACAAACTAGTTAATTTCCTTGTCTATGCTACCAAATTTTCCATACATGTCTCTAAGAAATTAGAATATACTCCTAATGCAGTAGGGTGAGGCCTACAACACACAAATGTGCAACTCCAATTTGTAAACACAATTTTCAATTTACATTTTCATCAGGACCTCTTCATTCAGCATATTCACACTGTCCCTTATAGCATATCAAAGTCACTCAATCAGGTATAATTCCACTCACACAACCTTTCAACTCACAACACAACACACATCAATGATCCATTATAGAGCCTTTCAACATATCCAACAATCACCAATGCTCGTTTTGTACCAAACTACACAAATCGGGTTTTCTACACTTATAAGTGCCCAAGTTAGCCCACTTTTACAAAGGGACCACCTTCAAAACTTGTCCAAATCTCTTGAAACCTTGGGGCAGCACTTTATATCTTTCAAAACTTCAAATTACAGTGTTAGATTGTAGACATTCAATCATTTACCACCCAAACCATAAAACCCTCTCCCTAGGCCTAGAAACCTTAGGTTTTATTGAAAGTAGCACTTGCCAAACACTCCAAAACTTTAAAACTATTCAAACAAGTCTAAAATACCCTGCTCATGCTCAATCTAACATGAAATAACGCTTCCCAACTTAGAAACTCAATTTCACTAACCAAAACCTCATTTTTCTTAAGGAAATATCAACATTTCCTCATTTGGTTTGACACCCAATCCAAGGATCATCCTCCATTCAAGTTTCTCATGGACTTTGATAATGTTTCCCTCCTAAAACAAACCGCTTCAACTTTGAAAACTAACATTTGAAAGAGGTGACCATTGGTCGGTCACCCTCTTTAATACACTTTTACAACCTTGGTGTGGGAGCACCTACACCTCATCCTCCTTATTTGATCATTTGATGGTAATTAGGAGGTTAATAGGTAGGTGGATGAGTCTTTGAGCATGTTTTGTTTTGAATAAGGTCAATCAAGACCACTAAGCATGTCTTAGGTTGAGTTTTTGAATTTAGGTGTTACAATGTGAAAAATAGTGATCTTGCACTAAAGTATCTTTGTAGCCTTTGAAGGCAAGTTTTTGAATTTACATGTAAAGTGTGCAAGATTAGTGTTTTGTGGATGTAATAAGGCTCATTTCAAGCCATTGGTGTGGTTTTAGTGAGTTATAGGTGTTAGTGGTTGTCACGACCCCTATTTTTTATTGTTCGTATTTTACAATATTTAATTAAAATAATATGTGGAAAAATAAAAGTGTAATGAAATAAAAGGAATTTATTATAATATAATTATAGATTTTATTTTTGCAAATAAATGATAATGTTTTGTTATTTAGAATTATTATTATTTTTATTATTTTACAATTGAATGATATTCTTTAATAATTATTTGGAATGAATATTTAAAATTACAATTAAAAGGAATTTCTTTATTATTTACCAAGGATAAATATTAAATATGAAAAAGAAGTATTATTTTTATTTTCATGATCTCGTTACTTTTAATTTAAAGATTCGGTTACTGAGTAATTTGGGGGAAATAAATCTTTAAAAAAGGAAAATGATAACGGAAAGGGAATATATATGTTTTCTTGATCTTTATTTCTCCGCAAGAACAATAACGAAAAAGAAAGGGGTGCTGGGTAGAGTTTTTTGGAGCATTGAAAATAAAATAGTGGCAAGAAGGGAAGGGGAGAATATAGGAAAAACCAGACGAAGAAGAGGAGAAACCTTCAGAAAATGATTTGGGAAGATCTAGAACCAAAAAAGAGGAGGCAAGAAGTGGATAATCAGCATGAGAGTGAATCCCAAGTTTTTAAAAATCCCTTCCAATGTGTTTCAATTGAAAATGGTGTGAAAAAAATTACTTGTATTAAAAAAAGATTGTATTTCTTTAAAATCCATTTTGAGGGTAATCACTGTATTTGAGTGCTAGCTGTGAAATTTATGTGCATAGTTGTACAATCTGCAAATTCTTGCATATATATATATATATATACCATTAATCTTGCAACTCGTAGTATTGTATGTTTATACACAAGATGAAGGTTTTTGTTTGATCTTTTAATTCAAAATATTGATTCAGATTATGAAACATTAAATATTTTTTTAAGCAATTATATATATATATATATATATATATATATATATATATATATATATATATATCATAAGGGATATATATATATATATATATATAAACAACATTAAATATATAATGTTGTTTATATATTTGAAATACAGGCGAAATACACTAGAAGTGATGTTTGTATGTTGTGAATAAAAATTGGTAGTATGGGCCTTTTTCAGTCGCTCCCTTCCCCATTGGGAGAGGGTTGCGCTGTGGAGGCAGCGCTCTCCACAGGCTGCGGCCTGTGGAGAGGGCGCTGTCCTCCACAGGCAGCGCCTCCCCAATGGAGGGGCGTTGGCCAGTATGAATATCATTTCTTTTTCTTTATTTTATTTTTTTAAATAAAATCCCTAAACTCATTTAAAATATGTCGTCTCCCTCTATAATCATAGGACCTTGATCATACAGGATGTTATCTGGTTTTTGTGTTATCTTTCCTGAATCATTATTAAATCGCTTACCTTGTAAATATATATGTTTATATGTGTATCCGTGTGTAAACTGATTTTCTACCGAAGAAACATTTTTTAGTACAAAAACTTCTCCTGTTATAAACACGGTTATATCCGATTAGATGTCATATAAATATTAGCATTTGTCTATAAATATGTATATGTACTTATATATATATATATATTTATATATATACATATAAACATATCCATATTCGAGCGAGTCCTATTTTTATTCTTCCAGAATGAATAGATATCAAATCTGATAAATACTCTGTTTTGAATTGTTACATTCTGCATTAGATTGACTTGATTCTGAATATGTATTTTTCTTTTGGGATATGTAAATGTATATATATATACATATAGGCATATGTTTACATGTGATTGAGCCAGTTTATTCGATGGAATCTGTATATTACAAGATAAAAGTATTTCCTTCAAATTTACAAAAATCTGTGATTTTTAATTAAATCATTTAAATTGGAAATGGAATATTGGATGCTTGGTTTGAAATGAGCAAACACACATATAATAGCTTTCATTCATTGAGTGTAGTAGATTTATTATATTGAGTGCTTGGAGAAATATAAAATCAGTTATGTGAAGTATTTTTACGAGCAATTTTCTTATGCCAATCAATTGCAAACTTGGGAATATAAGATGTTTTTCCTAAAAGAGTGTTTGAATGTGTAAATTATTAAATTTGTGCAACTTGTGTGAACTATGCTTTGTCAATTGTTTTATCTACTCTTGTCACTCACTGAACTTAATGGTATGTTAAGCTGTATTCCTTGTGTTATTTTGGAAATCCCAAAATATGGTATGATTTAAGGCCTTTTCCTGACATAAACTAGTTCTCTTCTAAATATTATAATCATTGCCTAATATTTAACTCTAATTTTATCTTTGGGATAATAATTACCTACTTCTCCTTATGACTTCTTAATAAAGTTCCACTCGTCATTTGAAGATATTGAAAGCTTCTCTAGGTCAATGCTACCAACAATATTAGACAATAAAGGTATCCAACAATATTTGCAGTTTTAAATAAAATTTGATGTATTAAATGGACATATGTTGGTATATAGATGTATATCGATGTGAAGCGAATACTTACTTTTTCTTTATAAAGAAATCCCAACTCATCTTTCATAAGAAGAAAGGCGTTATCACACTTGAGATCAATGGTTTCTTTTCTTTCTTTTCTTTTACTCAATGTAGCCATTTGATAAATTTCATAGCTATAGTCTAGAGCAAGAAAATGGTAAGATTTTGGTAATCTATGATAGTATCTTGTATTACCTATTTGCAATTCATGTCATTTTTGTGTAATTACAGGAGCTAATACTTTCTTGTTGATAAAATCTCTGTGAATCATTGAGGTAAACCTTCTAGTTATAATTGCATAGGTATGTGTGAAATCTAGCAAGACTAGGAATACCTTCATGAAACTTTACATGTTTGGTTATGTTTGTCAGTATACTTGTTTAATATTTAAGAGGCCATTGGAAGTAGAATTGTCTTATTTACAATACTTAGGGGCGAATCATGATAGTGTTGGATTTACCTTAAATTATTGTGCAAGGACGATGGATTGGTGGAACTTGAGAATATTATTTGTAGATTTATGTGACTTGTAAAGGAACTTCAATATGTTCCTTGTGACACAAGAATATGTAACAAATGATCATGTCATGAGACAGTATGATAATTGCCCATGAGGCATCTTGTAACCATTGAAACTTTGTAGCAGCATGACTTTGCTAGAGAGGTGTTTCATTAAGCTAGTGCGACACTTTTACGAGTGGTTTTTCATCCCTACGAGAGTTTTCCACTCATGAAAATATTTGTGTTATGGTTTCTTTGTGGGTGCACTTATGATCTTGTTATTCCTTAATTTGCATTAAACTATATGAATGTGCATGTATTGCAATGATGATAACTCATGTGCAAGCCCACATGGCTATAACTAACAAAGGCACCACTTTTTTTTAATAAATACTTTGATTCACTAATGTAAGTTATTCCATTTGATTATTTTAATGAAAGAAATTAATTATTCCTCTTTTCTCACATTGCTTTATAATAATTTTATTTTATTAAATTAATTTGGAGATTAAGGGTTATAATTGGTAAGTGGGATTTTTTCGAGCGTTACAGGGGTGCAAACTTACAATATGAGTAATATTGTTGTTATATCATGTGTAAATGATGTAAACTTGGCCTTCAACGGTCATTAAGGGTTTGAAATTTAGTTGCAAGGTAGTTGGTCAATGGGATGTGAAGAAGCCTTTAAATGGCATGTAGACATGGAATGTAAGTTTGATTTGGATTTTTTGAGAAGAAAATACATTGAAATCTCAAGTTTAGCAGCAATTTTTTATGTTTTCATATTTTTACATGACCTGTAACTCATGTAAGGGACCCTATGATGTCTAATTTAAGTGTAGGATGCATGATTTGAGTGCTAGGAAAGAAATAGGAGTAATAAACCTGCTGCTACATTGAGTTTTGTGAAGAAAAATGCATGTGAATGAGGGCTTAGGCCTAGGGTTTGGACGAATATCTATGGGAGGTCATGATGTTTTGAAATTTTAGGCATGTGCAGGGTTAATTTCCTTTGTTCAAGTTGGTTTTAAATTTTGGGAGGTTGTGGAAGTAGCACATTCAATAAACCCTCTTGAATAGTGCATAAAACAAGGGTTTTCAAGTATGGCATGAATTTTTCCATACCGGAGGAATCTAGTTGTGGTTTTGGAGGTTTGGGAACCTAAGAAATTCTTCCCCAAGGTTTCAAGGTCTTGTGATAAGTTTGAGGGCATGTTTCTTTACAAATTAGGCCTAATCAACCTAATTAGGTCAACCTAAGTTTAATGCGATACTCTTAACAATGATAAATAGTTACAAAAATCATATTGTGTGAGAAGGCAAGAAAAATGCTAACTCTGTTAACAAAATTTTCAGTTGATTGGTCATGATGAGGAGCAAATCTCAACTACTCAACAGTATAAGACTAGCTAAACAAGCTCAAAGGTTATTCAATGAGTTATGAAGGCTAAAATAGTTCTTTAGTATAATCAAACCAAGTCATTTTTTCAAACATTTTCCGAATGACAGGGAACCCAAAAAAATTATTTAGTCTGATCAAGTGAAGTCATTTTAATTACAAACATGTCCATAAGCTCAAGATGTACTTTCTATCATATTCTACTAATTTATCACTCCTTATCATTATTTTCAGTAAGGATGAAATAGTATTTCATTAGTTCTTACTTGTGACAATACATATTTTAAGCTTAGCCTAAATATTTTGGCAAGCAACTAATCTACTGGAACGCACCACAACCAAGTAAAGAACAGACAAATGTCCTAGGTATCAAATCTGAGAAATAAATCCTAAAAACTAATTCGTCTTAGGCCAATGTTTACGTCCTCTGTAATGGCTCAACCACCAAATGCTAAATCTAGGTACTTATTATTCAACGAATATGATCAAGTATGATATCAACAACCGCACATGGTAATTGATTGATTTAAGTATAGAGCTTATAATTCACAGTAAAGGGTGTCCCACTGGCTAGTACCCACTATCACACTCAACCTATGAAAACAATGATGTCCTTGTTTCCATCAAGCTTTGTTTTAAAAAAGCGTATGCAAGGTAGCTTTTAAAAATATCTTTATTTATGTCTATAAACTCAATGCTTTTAATAGATGATTTGAAATCCAAGTTGCTAGATTGGTTACATATAAGACGCAATGAAACATTTCAATGAAAATGCAAAATATATTTATAATATACAGAATATCGTCTTTAAGAGATTATATTGTCCAAGAACAAGATGCTCACTGTAACAAACTAAGGAAATCTAAATGGAGTAGTTTTGATTTGATATGATCTTAGATGTTTGTGGTAATATGTTGATCAAGCCTCAACATTTAACTGCATCTAGCTAGTCATTCGCATGGAACAAATTTTATTGCTAGACGCGACTCATTAGCTTGGCACTTGTTGAGCTTTATCATTTGATTTTGTGCATGGCTCTGCTTCAGAAGATAATTAGTTTGACATTTCAAAACTCTACATTTAATTTTTTTACCCTTAATTTTGAAACCTTTTCACTTCCCCATAAACCTGAGCTTCTTGGGTGGTTTATCTGGTGCTTAATGCTTGTTGGTGAGTTCTCTCTTTCCTTAAAAATAGGTAAAGAGTGTGTTGGACATAGGAATCAGCCATCCTAATATGAACCTTCACTAGAGTCATCTTGATCCATGGTCTTGTATCCACCTAAATACCTCCCTTCATTCCTGGCATTTCCAATTGCCTCTGCGTACACCTTGTGTAAAGTTTCCTAGATTTTTTGAGGTTGCTTTCTAATTTCATTTGGTGGTTGTGATTTCTATTTTACTGTATTTTCGTTATCTTTCTTTTCTTGATTTGAATTGAGAAGTAACTTTTTTTTCATTTCCTCTTTGATCAGTTATCTAATTTCTTTCCTTTGTTGCATACCTCCCTTGCCACTGGTTTCAAATGTCACTGTTTTTATTGTGCCTGGAGTTCTGATTTTTGACCAATTTCTAGCCAAATGTCATGTTCAAGTAAATTCTGCATTGGAATGGTAAAGTTCATATGGCTATCAGTTGTCTTTGAGTGATCATGTGTAAATCATTTAGGTTGGTAAGCCCTTTTTTTACTCCAAAATAGATACATACTCTAGCATATTATGCAATTTTCATTTTCCTGGTGATTTTATGAGTTCAAATGTAGTTCCCAGTTTTTCCTATGAGTTCAAAAGATCAAATTCTACAGAAAAATACTTCATTAAGATTTACTTGCCATAAATGACTAACCTTCTTTATTAATGAAATTTCTAGTGTATCTAAGAAAAATAAAGACCTTGAAGTAATCCATTGACTTAAACAGTCCCCCTTCAGTTCCCTATTGTTTTTGTCCCATTTTGATATAGTCTTCATTGTGGATTGTGATCCCATAGACCTGCATGTAAGGGTATGGTCCCTGGAATTAAATATTCCTTCTACCAAAGATCAAGATTCTATGCAACGGAAGGATCCCATTTTCAAGGGATCTGGTGGCTATAGATTTATCTCTGTTTACCACTTAGAAATGAGTTAAGGACTCCAATAAACAGGCTTGGATGAGAATGGTCAGACCCACTAACAAGTGGAAATGCCATGAATGGAAATAAGAACTGAGCGACAGAAGTATCTAGCTCAAAGTAGAACTTATATATCCACTCTCCACTCCAGTGTGAGACAACACAGATGGTTGCAAGGCCACAAGTACCATGACCTAACAAAGAGATGAGGACTCCCAAATAGCAATAAATAAGGAAATAGTTAGGATGCAGCTAATGGCTGTGTTATTGTTTTTTTAAAATAATAGTTCTTTTATGTGCTTTTTGTCACAGTGCAGGGTTGAATAGAAAAAGACAACAAAACTAAACGAGCTATGAAGTCTTATCCAACCTATTAAATCTTAGAGGTTTATGTTTCTCATGGTTAGTCTTTTCCAACACAATGGACAGGGAACCCACCTGAGTCAGTTAACTACGTCTTTGCTTGATATTACACATCCAAAATCCAACTGTTGGCAAATAATTGTTGATGCTCCATTGGGCAAGTTAATAACAATAGAAGAAACCCATTCTACAGCTCAAATTATTTTCCTTTAGTCGAGTCATGGATATATTTCTATTGAATAGTTGTGCCTTCTATTGAAAATAAGTGTTATATGCAGAATATATGAACTTTAGTTTGCTCTTACATTAATATGCTCAAACCTCAAGATAATGGGATCTGATATCTTATTATTTTGCTAACTTTATGTTGGCAAAAGCAAAACTACTAGAATCTTTTAATGAGGCATTCAGCAGAATGTTTCTTAGTTGTAATTTGTAAACAAACAAGATTCTGATAAGATTCTATTCCAAAATGCCTAGTTAGCTGCCATCAGCTGAGCTAAAAACAAACTGATATTCAAATAAACATACATTTCTATTTACAAGTTCAATTTTTGTTCTCTTTATCCTCATGAAGTTACTTTTTTGATCATCTGATGCTTCTAAATTAGTTTTTTGATCTCTTGATCCTCCTAAAATTAGGCTTAAGTTGTTGAGTCTGACTTGGACTGAAGCTTGGTTTTCGTAGCTGGGATGGCTGAAAAGGAAGTAGAGGTTTCTTTATGCCCATTACAGCCTTTGATTTTTGAGATGCACTATGTGCTTGGGTGTGTGGCGTGCTAGGTGTTGACTGATTTAATGCTTCTAATAGGGATGCAGTTGAACTAATATTCAACTTACTGAAAGTTCTAAGTGGTTCTATCCTTTCAAGAATACTCGGAATTTGCCCCTTTGCAAGAAGACCTGGTGACATATTCATTTTTTCATGTCTTTGTTTTCTCATGTTATCTGCTTGGATATTCCCTTGATCTGACCTGCATTTGCTGATAGGTAAAATCTGTTCACCATCTGGATTTGGTGATTGAATGGGCACAGATTTATGGTTATTGATTGGTAAGTTCTGGCTATCGATTGGAAGATTCTGTTGTAGATCTTGTGTTGGCAATGGTACAGATCTGCAATAAGAGCACAACCACTTAGAAGTCCGCTTTTTCCTGTTCAGAATTGCTTTGATGCATAAACCTCACATAATCTATTGCAAACGGAACCACTTTAAATGAACACACCTGAATTGTAAACTTTCTTCAACAAGCGAATTCAATTTTGCATGACAACCTCGCTCATGGTTTAGAGGGTTGTAATCTTGGAACCCCATCTGCATGGAAAATATTAAATTACTGGATTAATATCCAACTAAAATGCTTATGTTCACAATACTACAAACATGTGACAATGGTATAAGGAGAAACACCATTGTCAAGCTGGAGTTGATGGAGGCTATCAACTCCTCAGATACAGTATTGTTCATTGCTTTAACTGAATTTGGAATACATAAAAATTCTTCTGATGCAGCAATTCTCTTCAACAAATAAGATAGAAAACTTGTGAGCTTAACAAAAATGGATGAGTCACAGAAAAACATATCCAGGGGTTCTAAATGAATCATAATTGCAAGTGATATGCTCTTAAAAAGGGCTAAAAATTTACTCGAAGTAGCATTTTTCCAGTGTTGGTTGGTTGAAGTAGATAAAAGCATGGAAGAGTAGCTTCAAACTTGCATTCAACATCACAGGATGATGTGCAAATCAATCCACAATCCATTGAATCAAGAGCTTGAGAAAGACCTAAAAAAGCTGTCAAGGAGTTACATGACAGTGTCAATCAGATTGGGAGATTCTTGCTGTAAATATAAGCTTGTTTGTCAATACGCATGTTGCTTACTTTGATGATTTGTCTTTGTTTTATCTCCCTCTGTTTTGCAATGGTTGGAAGAAGCTAATATGATAAATGAAGACCCAAAGAACAGATCTTCAAGATCCAGAAACAAAGAATGCTAAATCAGCACATGCAAAAAATACTTAGTTATGGTTTTTTTTTTAAGGTAAAAAAATGACTATCAACAGAGCAAGGACCTTCACTCAAAGAAGCCAATCGTACACACTGAATGATGTTAAATGTTACTGTCACAGAGACAGGTTCAAGTCTGGGAATCTTCTTAAAGGATGGTAGAAGTAAAATTGTTTCCAGCCCTATCTTTAATCCATTTTCAGTCAAGTCATAAGCATCAAGCTCTTGGCCTGTAATTGGGCATACTGACTTTTGATTTCCTTCCATCACAGCATTCACAATGTCTGTAGTAGCTCCATGGCATCTGCATGTCTGAACAAAATAGCATATAATAATTACAATTTAACTCCTCCTGAAGATAATAACCAGTGCATATATGCAATATAAGCACTCCCAAAATATTTTCCCTGCAAATAAACTAGACTGTCTCTCAAATCAGACCAACCAGATGCCAACACTTTGGTCCTCAGAGTATGTCTCTAAAACCAATAGAAGAAATTGATAAAATAATTTGAATTCACAATTACCAATTAAATTTTTATCAATAGAACAACCAACTAGGAAATGAAGTAGTGAGATTTAAATAATAAAGCTTTTGATTTCCAGTGCAACTTTAAGTTTCATTTCAGACAACTAACAAAACAATATAGGTAAGAAAGTATTATAAATGGCAGACTTGTGTGTGCCCATACCTGACAAGGCCAGAATTTGTCTTCAATATGCATTATTGAAGGAAATAAGTTGCAGAAAATTTTATTTGTAGATTCCACCAGATTATGTTTGAAAACCAAGACTGCTTGCACAGGTTCTCTAAGTTCATCTTTGATATCTCGGAACCACCGTTTAACAAGACTACAGAAACTCCAATGATCTGCATTTATCTAAATTGTAATGGTATTAGTAATGTTAGGAGAATCCAACATATAGTACTCTTGAATGATACAAAAGTTTTGAAAATATTTCTTCTTACAAAATAAATGTAAAATACAAGTTAAAATACCTCTCTGAACTCTGTGGAACAAACAATTTTTAAACTCAGAGATGCTATTTGTGAAATCTTTAACCTTTTCTAGAAGCATGGACTCTGTAAAACTTCCCCATTGGACTTTTGTATGAACTTCACATTCAATCTGAATGAATTCTATTGTCACACAATGATCAGCTGCATCCTAGTAAAATGATGTGCCAATCCGGGAATTAACTTGGTAATAATTATTGGAAATTGGAATAACTGACGGCCAAAAAGTACCATAGCATGTTACAGAATCTTCAAATTCAAGTGTAAAATTGTCTTAAAATTTGTTTTTTCGACATACCATCACAGTTTTCTGGAAGGATATAGCATTCTCCATGAAAAAGCTACTGATCATGATTATTTTCCTGCCTATGGTTTCAGGACCCCAGGAATATAGTCCTCCATTACTTGTCAAAAGTGTACTCAAACATGACACTATTCAATCCCACATTCAAACAACTTTATCAAAAGCAACATAATTTAGATTTCATGGTAAAACCATTTCACTGTGATCTAGATCAAGGAAAGCAGAAATGCATTCTTTCATTGATGCAGGTTAATCTGCTCAATACCTTGTTGATGGCTTTGTGAAAATTCAAAAGCCTTTGATCTTGGAAGCAAGTGATCTGTAGACAAGCTATTTACAGCATGATGGAAATCTCTGAGATTGAAATTCTCCTGTGGATGATAAGCGATTCTAAGCTGTTTCCATGGAGAATGCATTTGATTAGGAATTTCAGATAATTTTAAAGAAAAAAAAAAAACATGTTAAGATTTAAATTTGTGAATTTAAAAATAAGATGGATAGTTGCCACAATTGAGCACAACTAGATAAACTTACAGATAACTACTGAGCATTCCTCCCAAGCAGCTAGATAGGTACACTACAGATGTTTTAGTATTTATGAATATGATTTTGATAACCCTAGGAGTTGAAAGCTGTTAGCAGGTAAACTTTATTTTGGCTCAAATTATATATGTAATTTTGTTATCCCATTTATCCTACAGTCGCAAACGTTAATTAAACAATCACTTCATTTTAATTCTAAAATTCGTCCCTTTGAAGGAAAAGAGATTATCAATTTGTCAGATCTGGTTCTCAAAAAAATTGTACACAAAGGAGATAAAATATTAGTTTTATATATATATATATATTATATATATATTTCATTTAAAGTATACTAAAAGAACAAAATCCTCAAACAAAGCTTACATGAGTTTTTCTTGCAAAAGCTTCTAATTATTGTTATGAAGGATGAAGAGCATCCCATCTTTCAGTCCAGCTAGGCATTCAACCTATTGGGCATTTAACAACTCTGTAAATTAGCTGGATTGATGGTGGAGAGTGCTTATAAGCACATTTTTTGGACCCCTTGTTGTGTGCATGCATTGAACAATACCTTGAAGGACATTGGGAAGATAGATTGGGTGAAGGCAGTGGTTGCAGAGGCTAGAGATGTGCAAATGTTCATTTGCAACCATCACACTTCACTTGCTTTATTTAGAACATTTTCGAAGAAGGAATTCCTCAAGCTGTGGAGACTAGATAAGTCAGCTACTTCATTTTATTGGAGAGGATGATTGAGGTCCAAGAGGCTCTACAATAAATGGTGGTCAATGTAGAGTGGCGTAGATGGCATGAGTCAAGCACACTGGAGGGAAGAACTGTGAAACAAAAAATCCTTGATGACAACAAGTGGTCCACAATGAGGTAAGAAAATTGGCATTGCTGATTTTATTATTTATTTCTTAATCTTAAAATTTTAATCACTTAATTTAATTATGTGTTTCTAACTTGTGAAACATGTCCATTCTTTTTTATGATTTTAATTTTTGTAACTTGTTTGCACTTGCAGATATGTTTGCTCCTTCATCCAGCCTATTGTGCAAGTGATTAGATATGTTGATACTGACTCTCCTAGCCTTGGAGATATTTATGAGACCTTTGATAGCATGCTTGGACAGATCAAGCCAGCAATTCATAGCAGGGACCCTACTTTGGGATTTTATGAGGAGCATCTTAGGCCCATTGTGACGCGACAGTGGGACATTATGAACACCCCGCTTCATATGGCAGCCTATGCTCTCAATCCCAAATGGTATGCACCGAGACCTGGGAGAGTGCCTCCATCTCATGATGAAGAGGTGAAAGAAGGCTTCATGAGGGCTCTTACAAAAATGTATTCTTCAGAGGAATCTACTAGACTTTGCACACAGTGGCTTGCATTTGCCAATCTTCATGGTCCAATCTTCAGCAAACCAAAGGTGAGGGCGGATAAAGCTACATTGGCTCAAATCGACCCTATTGGATGGTGGACGTGGCATGGGAAGGATGCTCCGGAGTTGAGAGTACTTGCCATTCGTCTTCTTTCACAAGTTGCCAGTTCCTCTACTGCAGAGAGGAATTGGTCCACATATAGCTTCATCCAATCAATCAAGAGGAACAACCTTACCTCTAGATGATCGGAAAAGTTGGTGGTTGTACACAATGCTTTGTGGCTACAGGATCGCCAATCTACTGAGTATCGTCAAACTCTAGCCTTATGTTGGGATGTTAATCCTGAAGATGCTATGCAGATTGAGGAGGAGGATGCACAGGAGGTATTGGTTGGGGTTCCATTGGTTGAGGCAGCCCCTTCTATTGACATTGACACTGATAGTGACATTAGACTCGAGCTCCAATGGCTATGCTGATTTAGACCTACCATCTGCTGATTAGGGACAGCCATATATTTTCTTAGTTTTATGTTTATCATGTCATTTCATAGTTGAAACTTGGAGCCTTTGGGCATTTTTGTTATAATTATCAAACTCTTATATGATATGTATGCACATTGATAATGAAAAGCATTTGAATTTTATTAATTTGTTTGTTGATTCTCATGTGAAATCTCAATTCAAGTCTAATGATATGTAGTAAGCTTATACAATGTCTATGATGAATGCTTTATCAATGTTATACTATGAACATTTGAAATTTCTCTATATTTTTAAAAAATTTCCCTTTTTTTTAATCATCCATCCCTTGCCGTCCCCTAAAAAATGGCCCAAAAGTACCCCTGCATTGAAAACTTGTCCTATCGTACCCTACCGTCCCCATCCCCGAAACTCCATGGAGCATAGGAGTGTTATAGTTTCACCAAGGGTTACATAGTTATCAATCACTCATCACCTTCTCTTTGAACTTCCCATTGACTAGTGACTAATGGCCTCAATCTAGTTGCATCACTACATCAAGCTCGAAAGGTGCTTTCCAAGTAAAAAAGCCAATTTCCAAAGTCCATTACACGCCTAATAGATCATGATTTTTTATTGCCTTCTCCAAGCAAGAAGGGGAAAATTACCCTATGACTACCCAATGGACTTCAAATTTAAATCAATGATTAATGTTCTAAATTGACAAGTTGGAAAAAAAAAGCCAAAATGTGGCCTTGATATTTTTTTGCCAAGGTTCTTAATTTGTAGATGTTTTGGCAAAATTTGGCAGAAATCTTGAATATGCATGGTTTGTGATTTGGGAAGAAACTACAATATCTCCTACACCATGAGCCTCAAAGTCATCAAACTAGAGACTTTAAGGTCTCTCCTAGCAAGTTATTACTGCCAAAAGTAGACCAAACAAATCTGAAAAAAATTGCAAATTTCTCGAATGAGCTCCAAGGTGCCCCCTTAGTTGCAATGCCAAATGATGAGACACAAATCATTGCTGAGGTTAGCCACAAATACTAATTGTCTTGGATGGCTTGTAACCTTCATACAACATGAGCTAAGGAGCTCACATGTGCCAAATGTTGAAACAATAGGCTCTAATTACCATTTTGGATGAACACAAAAAAGAAATGTAACATTGCAACAAATGAAAAAGGATAAACGAAGAGTAAATATATTATAGTTCTATATGAATGAATGCAATTTCTTGCCATATTTGAAAAGAGTGAGGTGCTTTTATAAGTAACAAATGTGGTTGGAAAAAGTAAGTGTTGACTACAATTCATAAGAGAGGATTAATAAAATATAAGAAAACATTTTAAAGGACAAAAGTCAATTCAAAGCGGTCCACTAACAATGCATCCCAACCAACCCAATCAAATAGATAAGATGGATGGCTCACTTCACTATATATATATATATATATATGGCAGCTCGCAATTGACATGTAGATCTATATGATATTCTTTCGGATGAGAGGAGGACAAGGGTCTTAGGCACTCCCCCAATGTAGGAGAGGGAGGGTCCCAAACTTTAGGGAGAGAGCCTTTAGGCACTTGGCTGGCACACAAAGGTTGAGGTTCTTCTCTCCCAATGAAAGGGCCTTTAGACACTTGACTAAATTTAGGAGTTTGGAGGTTGAGGGCTTTTAGGCTCTTGATCAACCCCAAGGCTCGACCAATAGGAAGAGCACTCAGCCAACAAGAGAAAGGTTTTAGGTAGTCATCCAATAGGATAAGGAAGTCAAGGGCTTTTAGGGGAGAGCAAGTGATTGAATGAAAGGCCTTTATATTCCTCTTTGTATCAACCAATTAGTCGATATCATAGCTGCCATGAAGTCTGAACCATAGTAGCAAAAATCTTTCTCGAGAATAAGTCAGCAGACTAAAAGATAAAGATTTTTTACAATTAATTGAGAAATTTTGGGTTAGAGTTAGGAATAAAATTAGGGAAAATCAGAGAAAACAGAAAAAAAACCCATAAACCCTAAAAATTTTAAACCAAAAATTTGAAAAATAACAAAAAATTGTGAATAGATCACAACTTCTATCCAAAAAATTAGTCCCAGAGTGGCAATTTATTATCAAATTGTGAATTCAGCAAGTATAACTCTGAACTAAACCATACAAATCCATAATCAAATCACTTTGGAACCCTAGATACATGGATGGCTCTCCTCTCTTCCTTATGGCTGAGTGCCTAAAGGCCATTTTGTCATGTATATTGACGTAAGATTCAATTGATGTCTTTTGGTCTTAGATAGCCTAAAATTGTAAATAAGGATACACGATGCCGATGACAAGATCTCAACCAATCTGAAATACTTTGCATATGTATTTTTTAGTTGAAAATAAATATTTCAATATGAAATAGCATGTCTACTAAAACAAAGTTTCATGGCCCCTATAACATAAGAGAGCCGAGAATAGCACTAAGGTAAACTATAGCATTAAGAGTCTGAGTAACGCTAAGAGAATAAAACTGATATAAAACCCTGGCTAAATCCTACCATAATTACATCTAAGAGCCATGGATTCCTTTAAAATATCAAATTTGTGGGATTTTATCCTCATAATGGCACTATTTAGACCATAGATGCAAAACTCATGGAAAACTTGGCGAGTTGCAAAAAACTCACAAGTTTTTTTGCACACTGAGTATTTCCACCATTTACTTGCCATCCTTTACTCGCTATGCAAATGACAAAAACTCGGCGAGTTTGTGCTAAAAACTCGGCTGCTCAGAAAAGTGTCTCCCTACGGTCACTAAAAAGGCATTTTCATTTCATTTTTTCAATCTATCAATTGCTCTCCTTCATGAAAAAAAACTTTCCCAAAATGTACACTATGAAAGTTTGTGTGGTTTTGGAGGTCTTAATTTGGGCGTGGTGGCGGGGGCTCCGCCCCTCGACCCCGCCCTATATCATGACAAGGAGCGCGTCAGGGGTGCTGCCCCCGAACCCCAAGAGGGGCACTGCCTCTCAACCCCGCTGGGGGCATTGCCCCCAAACCCCCACGAGGAGCGCTACCCCTCGACCTTGCTGGAGGCATTGCCATCAGACCCCCACAAGGGGCGTTGCCCCTCGACCCGGTTGGGGGCATTGCCCCTCGACCCGGTTGGGGGCACTGCCCCTAAACCCCCACAAGGGGCGCTACCCCTTGACCCCATTGGGGGCATTGCCCCCAAACCCCGACGAGGGGCGCTACCCCTCAACCCCATTGGGCGCATTGCCCTCAAACTCCCATTGAATTCATTTGATTTTCTAGGGACTCTCCAAGTCCAAGTTTACCTACAAATCTTCATCTATAATATCATCTAGTTCTACCTCTCCCCTAGTTTTTCACTAGACATGGGAAGAGGAAGATGTAAATTTGTAAAATATAGTAATGTAGCAACTAGTATTTACTTTCAGTTTTACAAAAACAATTTGCTATTTTCATTTTGTTTCAGACTATCAATATCAACGCATTCCACATGAGGATGCCATTTTGTACCCAATTTGCTTTCAAATCAATGAAATACAACTAGACTAAACTTGTTTCTTTTATGTACTCATTTATTGACTCATTGGATGCATCTTATCATTGAATTTTGTAAAAAAAAAAAGTGTTTTTAATGAAATTTAAGCAATTTTTTAAGTTGTCAAGAGTCGAATTTTTTGGGTTTGACGAGTTTTTCAATTTGGTGAGTTTTTCAACTATGGTTTAGACAACCAGAATTCTAAGCATATTTGTTTATTATGCAATTGAAAAAGGAGAGCCTTCTTTGACTGTGACTGATTGTGACTGATTGTGACTGATTGTGACACAGCTTTGAAGAAATTATATCGCTTCAGGTTTCCATATTACTAGCCCCATGACCCCACACTCACAGTTCACCTTATATGCCTTTGTTTTCAGTTCCTAGCAGCGGGTATCAGAAAGCAACTGGTTAGCCTTACAGTTCAAAGGGAAAAATGACCGGATTTGATGGCAAGGTCTCTCATAGGGTCCTTCGTCTTCTATTGATTTCTAAACTAACACGTCTTCAGTTGTAAAAGTGTAGACTAAATCTTCAAGGAAAAGAAAGGCCAAATCGTCTCACATTTTCAACGATGAAAATGTAAAACACGGAATATTTACAAATTGTTTCACTAAATGACCCAAAAAATCATACATATATTCATACTTTGTGAATTCAAATTCAACTATCCTGAAATACCTGTCAAACATCTTTAAAATTTCAATGTATTGACTGTATATTTTTTGGCTTTAAATTTAAAAATTGTTACAGTATAGCTACTGCGTTTGCACAGTTCAAAATGAAAAGGCAAATTTGTAATGTATATATTTAGGCTGTGCACTCGCAAGATTTTCCACGGATCAGTCCTGTTAATTTTTAAAAATTTGACCTAAATTTTATTATTTCCAAGCATGAGTTCAAACCATTTCGTATAACGCAGGAGGCACTCGTGTGAATTTTTTAGTTTTGACTTAAGTTTTTAATTTTTTAACTATTGTGCTCAAATCTTTAGCATACACCAGGAGTAAACCCTGTTTCTGAATATAATTAAATAGTCGGTCTTTGCTTATTTTATTTTTTTAATCATATCGTGCTCAAAGTTCCATAGAATTTAAGGTTTAGCACTCCAAATTGTAAATCTTTATTTAACTTCTAGATATCTAGCTTACGAAAATGACGGAGTAATGTTGTCCTTTTTAATTTAAATTTCAAAAAAAAACTTAATCAATGTGCTCAAATCTTTATGCATAATATTATTTGTCTGGAAATTTATCAATTGTCTATGCAGCTTGTTAAATTCGAGCTTGAAACATGATACAAAACAAAAATGAAAAGAAATGACAGATAGGAACAAATTTTGCAAGCACTCTGTATTTTTCTTTGGAAAAAAACTGTAAAGCGCGAGATCTTACAGCCTTAAAAGAAAAAATACACTCACCTCATTCGATCCGGAGACGTGATTCTTTTGAATGCAGCATAAAGCAATAGAATTGTAGCTATATTTATGTATTTCCTCTTTATTTTTTCTGAGAGCGTAAAGATTGGCAAGCTCAAGCAAATACTGCATGGAAAACCGAGAAAGACATAAATTATCAAAAAATTCATAGGATTCAAAGATTTTATATTTACTACAAATTTAACTTACTGAATCCAAATTTAGCTGAAAATAACTGCCCAGGACAAGCTAGAGTTAATATTATTACGAAATTTACATGATTTTTAAAGGTTGAAGGAATAGGCATGAGATTGAAAAGTGAATTTCACCTGCTTCAGATCTTTCAGGAGGGAAGGTTGAAAGGAAGAAAGGTCTAAGACAAAGCAAAGAAGGCCCATTTTGCTCAACCCTGAGCTCAGGTTTTGCGTCAGGTTTTTACTGCAAATTTACACCTCAACGAGAGACGCTTTTCATATTAAATCGATGTGCATTTTGAATCGAACTATGTTAGTTTTGTAGGCTCTGGTTTCTGAAATATTTGAAATTTGAAATTTCGAATTTATATATTATTGTTCACTTTACTCAAATTACGTGGAAAAATTATTTATTTAAAAAATTGTTACAATGAGTTAGTTTGTCGTTGAAGAAATAAGTGTGAAGCTGAAAATTAGATAAAGTTATATCCATGATTCTTAAGAATATGGATTATGTGTTGGGTTATCTCTTTACTAAATAGAGCTACATATATTTGATCTTTATAAAGAATAAAATCTTGTAGAGAGTAAAGATTTTCTTTGTAAAAAGAGTGAAACATATTATGGATCTCATAATATACTTGACATTTAAATACAAAATACTC
>VDFB02278063.1:0-59903 GCA_007258455.2 Sequoia sempervirens
AAAATAGTTTGGAGAAAAACATAGAAGAAAATACTTCTAGGAAGCTAGGGTTTTGATTTTAGTATAGGGAAGATATATATTTTTGTATTATGATGATATGGGCTTATCTAAATTATGTAATGGATATATTGTAATATTTGAAGAATGAGTTTAAAGTGTATAATCAACCTTGTTTGAGTGTCTCTATTGGAAAAATGCTCATTTTTGGATGTATGTCTGATCAGTTGGCTAGCTAGATGATTGTGAAAACCTTGCAAAGCTTTTGCATAGTTTCTTTTCATAAATAATTAAAGAGATGTTCAAGTTTGTCTATGGATTACAAAGTAGAATCTCCTAATATTATGCAAATTTAGTTATTTCTTTGAATGTATGTGTAGAACATAGTTTTCTTATGGATTATAAGAGATATGGTATTTTATGAAGTCTTCATTAAGGTTTTACACTAAATTCCCAATTTATGTTTGTTTTGAATGAATTCATAACTCTGTAGACCTATTGAAATTGATACCAATCTACTATTGAATCCAATTCTAATAATCCAAAATCATTCAAATAATTATAATCACTTTATTTCAACTGTGCTTTTAGTTTTTCATGCTTCCATGTATGAGTGTTTAACAACAATAGGGGTTGTCACTAGTATTTTACACACTCTATATAGTGATTTTTTCTTTCTATTATATAAAGATACAAATCCTTGCATATCTAACTCAACACACATGTATATTGTGACATTGGTATAGGGATACACTATGTAATGGGTATGTTTTATAACAAGGTAACTATTCAAATCTTGTAATATCATATATTTCAAAACCTTAGGGAAACCTCCCTTGGTCTTGTAGAACCAAAAGTGTAGAAGATTTTATCCACCTAAATAATTGGTCCTAAGTTTCCTAACTTGAACATAGGTTTTGTGATACTTTTCCCATGTTTGACACCCTTGACATAGGAAAATATTTAGCCTTAGGGTTTTGGGGTTCATAGCTCAGATCACCAACGTTGTACACTTATTTAATCCATGAAAAGTATGAAGAGTTAGCTTTCTTAGTGTATGCTTTAAATCCCTGTTATGATGATTTTTATAGGTCTTTGTTCATTCCTTAGCCCACTTCTCATCTTCAAATTGTAAAAAAAATTGAGACATTTTTGCTAAAATTTTGGTGCAAGGGCTCTATAATCATTGTAGCAAGTTATAATGTCATCTAAAATTAATTTTTTCTCTTCAAAATTAGGTGGTCCTTATTTCCTTTGTAGGAAAGTGGGTTGAAAAGGTTTTGTTGTAGAACCAATTATGGTTAATATTATTTTTATTATTATTTATTGATGTACTCCCTTCATCTGCATGATTTTGGGCTACATTTCATACACATAAATTTTGCATGGTTTACAATTGTGCCATTAGATTGGTCATCTATTGTTGTCCTTGGATAAGGGAATTAATTGTATATCTTTTTTTTCATTTGACATGACTCTCTTATCTCTTTGCTCCATTTCAATCTCTTATATCTCTAAAGCTTGATGCTCCACTTCTATATTTTGATATTTTAGTGATTGATCTTTCCTTATTTCTCATTAGTAATAGTTGAATTCCTTGTAACTTCCATAAAAGTGGTACACTAAGTACTCTATATTAAATAATTACATTTTTATATAGGTTGGAAAGATTATAACTTTGATAGCACTATAATGTCCCTTACAAAAATATTTTAACTTTTGACAAATTTGCAACATCAATGCATGAAATCTAACACTTTTTGATCACCAAGATCCCAATGTAGACAAGGTGAGAAAATACAATGACTATAATATGCTTAATATCTAATCTATTATACTCACTGGTGGCCAATTGCACAACAAATATCACATACAATTTTAAATCTAGAAAAATATGATAATTTGGATCTTGGTGGCTATTACCTTCTAGAATTTGTTGCACTTATTATAATAACAATATAAAATTGGTGAAGGATTTTATAGGGTTCTATAGTAAAATAGTAAATCATGGGTTAGGAAAAACTCAAAAAAAAAAAATTAGGAAACCCCTCTAAATATATATTCTGACCAACATAAACCCTAATGTAAGATGTCAAGGAATGAGTGTAAAATGATCTAAAAAAAAAAATGTAGATACAATATTAAGCTCAGACTGTACGACTATGGAAACGCCTTCAAATTATTACAATTCCCTACTCAAATTGGTACCTTATTTATGACACAAAATAGGAAAGGACTAAATGGTATGAAATCGAAAGCAATTGTGATTCTCTTCTAGAATGGTACGATAGGGAACCTTGATCGATTCAATTGGCTATAATGGCTAGTTGTTTAAGGGAGAAGGCTCGATGGTTGGTAGGGTAACTTTGAGCGAGGGGTCCACATCATCAGCGTCCAAGCCGACTAATTTTTTTTTGCCACGTCCCTTGACCATTGAATTGGTAGTTTGTAACTTTTTTTTGGGAGAATTTTGAGCACGTTTTCCAATGTTTTGGGGGTTCTTTTCAAAAACCATAAAAAATGTCTAAAAATTTGGCATATGCCATCATGGACATCTCAGATGACCGATGGTTGTTTGGCGCCACACCAGTACTGGACAACTATCAATCCTAGTAAATGTGCATTAACTGCCACCCATTCCTCCATCATCGGTCTTAGTGCCTACCACCTCGACATGCACACCATTCGCTTGGTCTTGCTTTGTGTTCATGAAACATCTATTCATGAGACATCATTCATTTTGAGTGGTTGCATTCAGAACCAACTCTGGTTAGGATGGAGGCTGACGGTGGTGAGGCCATGGCCGAGTGGTGGTGGTGCATTTTTTGAGATTTTTGTGTTTATCAACACCATATTTAGTAAAAGGAAACTATTTATCTTCTTGCTACGCATGTGAGGTTGTGTTCCAACCTCACTCAGGCAGTAACTATGCATTGCAAGATTTTTCTTGTGACATTTTATTGTTTAAATAGCTTCTATCAAGTTGTAATGATTTCCTCGTATAATGAAGCTTTGCTGTAGCTTATTCATGGCTGCTTCTCTGTATATATATTTGTATACCAGTATATATATATATGTATTTATACATATACATATTTGCATACAAATATATACACACAACAACGACGAGCAAATTTAATTTTCCAACAATAATGCACCTATATTATGGCTGACTGTGTGTATATATATGCATATATATGGCCGACTATGTGTAAATGTGTGTATAAATAGATATATATGCATATATATCTATGTATACACACATGAATAACGAGCAAATGTAATTTTGCAGCAATAATGCAACTATATAATGGTGGACTCTGTGTATATGTGAGTATATAGTTATATTTATGCATATATATGGCCGAATGTGTGTATATGTGTGTATACATTTATATTTATACATGTATACGGCTGGCTATGTGTATATGTCTGTATATATCCATATATATTTGTGTATACACACATATACACACACTCCACCATAATATATTAGTTTATTTTTGTTTTATACCTCTGTAATTTGTATATGCATATATATCTATGTATACACACATGTAAACATAGTCCACCATACATATAGACCTTTGTTTTTCGTTTTATACCTCTATAATTTGCATATGTATAGTGGCAATATGTGTATACATATAGATAATGTTTGTTAAGGGTTTCATGCACCTATATTTTTTGTCGACTGTGTGTATACATATACATACCATTCATGGGTTTGTGCAACTCGATTGTTAACGGTTTCATGCACCTATGTTTTAGCCGACTCTTTTGACTGTTGTCGTGAACCCCTCGCTCAAAAATTTCCGACCCCCATCGTCCACTCTTCCCCGTCTATCGTCTTTGCCTAAATTGTGGAGTTTTTGGGAATATAGTCATATCCATTTATAGGATTTTCGTAGTCAATTTACTAATCATTTTAGTTTTTTAATTGACTAATCATTTATAGGATTATCCTAGTCAATTTAGTAATCATTTTAATTTTTAATTGACTAAATTTTTTACTTTTTTAATTGATATAATATTGAATATCTTATATTATAATAAACATTAAAATATTATGTATGTATGTATACACACACACACACATACATACATTCATACATAATTATTTATGTATGTATGCATGTGTGTATTTGATACATACACATACATACTTAGGTATTATGTGATGTGTATGTATGTATGTTTGTATACTATACATACATACATGCATACATACTTTGTCAGTTAATATACACATACAAACATAGATATTTTATACACACATACATCTATGTGTATGTGTGTATACTACACACATACATAGATGTATGTGTGTATAGTATACAAACATACATCTATGTGTATGTGTGTATAGTATACAAACATACATCTATGTATGCGTGTAGTATACACACATACATCTGTATGCGTGTAGTATACACACGTACATAGATGTATGTGTGTATAGTATACAAACATACATCTATGTATGTGTGTAGTATACACACATACCTCTGTATGCGTGTAGTATACACGCATACATCTGTATGCGTGTAGTATACACGCATACATCTGTATGCGTGTAGTATACACGCATACATCTGTATGCGTGTAGTATACACGCATCTGTATCGTGCCAGTATACTGCGCGCTCCATTATCGCGTGTATATTTCCACATTTTATCGCGTGTATACTCACCACCTTCCCGTCTGTGGCCTTTATACTTTGGCCCAATATATATATATATATATATATATATATATATATATATATATATATATATATATATATATATATATATATATATATATGCAAGTTGCGGGTCTACAATTACATATGGCAGATATATAGAAATTGATTTTCATATAGCCTTGTTCAATTACATTTATATGAATTCCATGCATAATTTAATTTATATTGAATTGCATTCACAAGTCTTACATGCAATTACAATTACAATTACAAGTCTTAATTGAATTATATTGAATTATAATTACAATTGGAGATTTGATAGTATAACATGCAATTCTTCTTTCATTGCACAAATAGCATAGTTCATTTGCAATCAACTCAATTACATGCATGGTTAGTTTATTCATCAATTACACTAAATGCTACATGTATGAATTTGTTGTTACACTTTCTATCATTGTTTCATATCTATATGTATATCTATATGTATATGCATATGCATGTGCATACATGTATTTGCATATGCATGTGCATATGCATACATGTATTTGCATATGCATGTGCATATGCATATATATATAACATGCATTTTTTCATTCATTGCAAACATACCCTTCATCACCTCAATGATATAAGAGTTACAATTGTGCATATACGTTGGAGGAGTATGATCTGTCTAAGATATACCAAATTAGTATTGATGATGGCATCAATGGTTTCTTTTTGTATCTTGTACATATAAGACTTCTTCCAACGTATATCCCTCTTAATCTTATTACAAAATAAGGGCTCATTCTTATCAACTTAAGACACCTCAATCTTACATGTATAACATAAGACCCTTGTTCATTTCCAATCAACTCAATTAGATGCATGGTTACTTTGTTCATTGGTTACTCTCAATCTTACATGTACTAATTTTTTGTTACACTTTCTATTAAAGTGATCATATGTATATGTATATGCATATGCTTATACATATATGCATATGTATACGTATATGTATGCATATATGTATATACATATATGCATACATATACATATACATATGCATATGTATATATGTATATGCATATGTATATGTATATATGCATATGCAAACAAAAAGGTGAAGTTATTTTAGGTGGAGAGTGGAACAAAGGAAGGAATGATGCATAAGCATAAGCAGTAGCAACATTACAGTCTCCATCAAATAATGCATTGTACCTTCCATTCATTATACTCTCCATCGAAATTGCATTGCATATGCATAGATACATTTACATATACATATGCATATGTATATGCATATACATATGTACATTGAACCTAATTAGATGTATGCTTTGTTTGTTCTTCAATTAAAGTGACTGTAAATATCAACCCCTTTCCGTTACAGCTAACTATGATGATGGTTGACTCCTACTTATGTTATAATCATTTCTCATACACTCGAATAGATGCATGGTTAGTTTGTTCATCAATTGTAGTCAATCTTGCATGTCTAAATTTGTTGTTACACATTGTATCATTGTTTGATTTGTGTCAATTAGAATTGGGGATGTGATAGCATAACATGAATTTTTTTGTTCCATTGCACAAAGATGCATGATTTGATATGTTGTTCATTTCCAACCAACTCAATTAGATGCATGGTTAGTTTGTTAATCAATTACACTCAATCTTACATGTATGAATTTGTTGTTACACTATGTACCATTGTTTGATATTTTGTTCATTTCCAATCAACTCAATTAGATGCATGGTTAGTTTGTTCATCAATTACACTCAATCTTACATGTATGAATTTATTGTTACACTATGTACCATTGTTTGATATGTTGTTCATTTCCAATCAGCTAAATTAGATGCATGGTTAGTTTGTTCATCAATTACACTCAATCTTACATGTATGAATTTGTTGTTACACTATGTACCATTGTTTGATATGTTGTTCATTTCCAATCAGCTAAATTAGATGCATGGTTAGTTTGTTCATCAATTACACTCAATCTTACAGTCACTGAATTTGTTGTTACACTATGTACCATTGTTTGATATGCATATGTTGTATGAAGTTATATTTCAGTATGTTGTTTGAGAAATGGCATTAACATAATGAATCAACATATGCATGTGCATATGCATATGTATGTGCATACTGTCAACAATTGTCTTCTACATTTACATTTAAATTACATGCATGATTAGTTTGTTCATAAATTACACTCAATCTTACATGTATGAATTTGTTGTTACACTATGTACCATTATTTGATATGCATAGATGCATATACATATGTTGTATGAAGTTATATTTAAATTACATGCATGGTTAGTTTGTTCATCAATTACACTCAATATTACATGTATGAATTTGTTGTTACACTATGTACCATTGTTTCATATGTTGTTAATTTCCAACCATCTCAATAAGATGCATGGTTAGTTTGTTCATCAATTACACTCAATCTTACAGTCACTGAATTTGTTGTTACACTATGTACCATTGTTTGATATGTTGTTCATTTCCAATAAGCTCAATTAGATGCATGGTTAGTTTGTTCATCAATTACACTCAATCTTACAGTCACTGAATTTGTTGTTACACTATGTACCATTGTTTGATATGCTGCTCATTTCCAATTAGCTCAATTAGATGCATGGTTAGTTTGTTCATCAATTACACTTAATCTTACAGTCACTGAATTTGTTGTTACACTATGTACCATTGTTTGATATGTTGTTCATTTCCGATTAGCTTAATTAGATACATGGTTAGTTTGTTCATCAATTACACTCAATCTTACAGTCACTGAATTTGTTGTTACACTATGTACCATTGTTTGATATGTTGTTCATTTCCAATCAGCTCAATTAGATGCATGGTTAGTTTGTTCATCAATTACACTCAACCTTATAGTCACTGAATTTGTTGTTACACTATGTACCATTGTTTGATATGTTGTTCATTTCCAATCAGCTCAATTAGATGCATGGTTAGTTTGTTCATCAATTACACTCAACCTTACAGTCACTGAATTTGTTGTTACACTATGTACCATTGTTTGATATGCACATGCATATATGCATATGCTGTATGAAGTTATATTTTAGTATGTTTTTTGAGAAATGGTATTAACATAAGTAGGAGTCAACATATGCATATGTTGTATGAAGTTATATTTCAATATGTTGTTTGAGAAATGGTATTAACATAAGTAGGAGTCAGCATATACATATGCACAATATGCATGTGCATACTGTCAGCAATTGCCTTCTCCATTTACATTTAAATTACATGCATGGTTAGTTTTTTTATCAATTACACTCAATCTTACATGTATGAATTTGTTGTTGCACTATGTACCATTGTTTGATATGCATATGCATATATGCATATGTTGTATGAAGTTATATTTCAGTATGTTGTTTGAGAAATGGTATTAACATAAGTAGGAGTCAACATATGCATATGTATGTGCATACTGTCAACAATTGCCTTCTCCATTTACATTTAAATGAATTGACTCCTTATTAATTTCCATAACCATCCTTTATGTTGTCATCGGCCAGTCTCCCTTTAAGCTCTATTATGGTTGAAATATTTCCAACCCTTTCGAATACAACATTACCATACAAATATGTATTGCACAAAATGATACAACATTATGATACATATATGTATAGATTAAGATAGATATATACATATGTTTCCTATAGCCTTGTTCATTTTCATTCAACTTAATTAGATGTATAGATGTAAATGTATATATATACACAACTATGTATTGCAGAGATAGATAGATACATAAGTTTACTATCGCAGAGATAGATAGATACATATGTTTCATATTGCAGAGATAGATAGTAACATGATGGAATATGTTGTTTGGATTCAATCCATACTATTGTTTCAAGTTACAAACATTCAAAACAAAAAAGTTCAGACATCATTTTGAATCCATCAAATACTTCACAACAAAATACTAGCAACCAAACATTCAAATCAATCAAAAAAATTAGGAAAACTGAAATTTGATGGCAAGCTGTCTTCTGAGTTGGATGTGGCCTGTGACGAAAAAGGACTCCAAGGTTGAGTTGGTTGAATTATGTTTGGGGTGGGTGAGGTTTGATAGGACTGCAAATGAGGAATCCAACTCTCAAATGGTTGGGTTCTTGTTGGGCTAGGTGAGAGTGTATAGGAGTGCGAGTGAGAAGGACTCCAACTCTGAAATGTTTGGCTGGTAGCTTGGGTAGGTGATGGAAAATATTGGGGGCATTGAATAGACACAAAATCTGTGAAGATCCTATGGAGGTCAGGCAAGGGATTTAGAGGGCTACTAAGTCACCTCTCCTTTGCAACATTTGCTTGTTCCTTCTCCAAATCTTTTTCCCTTTTTGCAACTTCCTTTTCTCTCTGTTGCTCCTCCCTTTTACTGTCCTTCTCCTTCTTTTGTAGCTCCTTTTCAGCCTCTGCTACTACTTGTTGCTTTTCCTTTTCAATCCTCATAATATTTTTTGCCTCCAATTTTGCAATCCTTTCTATCTTGTGATCTACAAGCTGTTGCTTCTTCCTCAATTTTACTGCTTCTAGTTCCTTCTTTTCCTCTTGCTCACTTAGCAATGCCATGTAGTCATCAACAACTAGGAGTTGGGATCCTCTTTGCAATTTGATCCCACGGTCAGCTACCTTATTAGACTTGTCTTTCACTACATGAACCGGTAGCTTCAAGAATTGTGAGATGCATGAAGTTTGTTGGCCTCCCAAAGGCTCAATCAAATCGACATTATTTGATTTTGACATCTCACTATTTGTAGCATCCAATCTATCTCCTAACTGCTCACCGTCACTGTCTCCCCAATCCACATAGAAATGTACTAACACATTCAGACCCATGTTGTGTGGTGGAGATTTCATTGTAAGACTTTGTTCTTCCTCCACATGCATATCCACATAGAAATGTACTAACACATTCAGACCCATGTTGTGTGGTGGAGATTTCATTGTAAGACTTTGTTCTTCCTCCACATGCATATCCACATAGAAATGTACTAACACATTCAGACCCATGTTGTGTGGTGGAGATTTCATTGTAAGGCTTTGTTCTTCCTCCACATGCATATCCATACCAAGATTAGCAACACCATCTAAGAGCTAGGAGGGCTGCTTGGGTGGAGTTGGTAGGGAAAAAGATATATCTCCAATAGTATTGTGGTCTCCCAATACTGCTGCTTCAAGTGGTTCATTGGAATTTGAAACAACAAATTCAAACATGTAAGTTTGAGATTAATTGAAGAACAAACAAACCATGCATGCAATTTAAATGTTAATGGAGAAGGCAATTGCTGACAGTATGCACATACATATGCATATGCACATGCATGTGCATATGCACGTGCACATGCATATGCATATTCATGTGCATATGCTGACTCCTACTTATGTTCATACCATTTGTCAAACAACACACTAAAATTTAACTTCGTACTGTAACATATGCATATATGCACTGACTCCTACTTATATTAATACCATTTCTCAAACTACATACTGAAATTTAACTTCATACAACATATGCATATATGCATATGAAACAATGCTACATAGTGCAACAACAAATTCATACATGTAAGATTGAGTGTAATTGATGAAAAAACTAACCATGCATCCTATTGAGTTGATTGGAAATGAGCAATATATATATAACACTGATACATAGTGTAACAACATACTAAAATATAACTTCATACAACAATTGTAGAACATACTAATCATATGCTCACTCCTACTTATGTTAATACCATTTCTCAAACAACATACTGAAATATAACTTCATACAACATTTGCAGAACATACTAACCATGCATCCCATTTCGCTGATCTCGAACTTCTGCAGTCCCATCATTACACTCACCCTCATTCACTACCAAACCATTGTTGGATAGGCTTAGAATGTTTGCAATAGCCAATGCTTCCTCAGGGGCAACAAACTGGAAAGTCTCGCTAACCCTCATGTCCTTCTCCAAAGCATTTCAATCAAAGGGCCAAATACCTGTCCTCTTGAAGCCAGTTGTTATGTTTGAAACAGTCAATGAATTTTGAAAAGCTAGGCTGCCAAGTGTAGCCTATTTTGGCCTTTCTTATCTCCAGATTAGGATGTTTAATACTCCAATATGTTCTTTCCTTTTTGAAGTTAGACTTGAAAGATGAGAAAACAATCGCATCAAGAGGTTGCAACTTGTGTGATGTGTGGGCCGGTAGGGTGAGCAAGTCAATACCAAGCGCCCTTGTTTTGGTAATGGTAGAGAATGCTACATGGCTACCATGGCCATCAAATATCAAGAGGTTTCTATGGGCAGGTGAGCAACCCCCAGGTACTTGCATAACAAAGAACTTGAGCCATTTGATAAAAAATCTCTTTGGTCATCCATGCGTGAGCTTGAACAACCATCAATGCTCCTGCCTCATAGTTGGCTATCTAGTTTTGCACATGATTTTTGCTCTTGAACAAATAAAAACCTAGAAGTTTTTGACCTGCAACATTTACACATGCTAGAATAGTGATCCACTCCCGACTCTTTGGGATAATGTAAGCAACACTTCTCATGCCTTTGTTGGCAAGCACCTTCATGTTACTATTTCGATCGGCTTGCATCCCTATCTCATCGCGGTTCCAAATCCTCTACGGTCCATAGTTCCCTCCTGCATATGCCTTCTCCAAAGTGTCGTAGAAAGCACTTACAACTGTTGCCCTCAGATTTATAGCACGGTCTCTATCTTTACCTTGGGTTGTTCTCAAGCAGAGATCAGGATGCCTTCTTTTGAATCCCGTCCACCATGACTTGCAGGGAAGCCCATTCTTGAAGGGAGTATTCTTTGTTTCACATATTTGGGCCACTTTTGTTTTCATGATAGGACCACTCATATTCCTCCTAATGCATCACTTTAGAGATAAATGTTTTGTCAATCAAGGGTTGACATAATCAATGTTGCCATAATTGCCTCTTTTATTTGCTAGAATGCTTGTTAAAGATTCTCTGATATGATTTAGATAGAAACTTAATAGATCCTATGTATTATTTCTATTTATGGACTACTCAAAGTGTTGCCAATATTTCCTTGCCACAAGGAAGCATTCATTTGGGCTTTCCTTAAGTTTTTGACTTTTGAATGCAATAGGTCTTATGTTTTTGTAATAGGACCACTCATATTCCTCCTAATGCATCACTTTAGAGATAAGTGTCTTTTGTCAATCAAGGGTTTACATAATCGAGGTTGTCATAATTGCCTCTTTTATTTTCTAGAAGGCTTGTTCAAGATACTCTTATATTATTTAGCTAGAAACTTAATAGATCCTAGGTATTATTTTTATTTATAGACTACATAGAGTGTTGCCAACATTTCCTTGCCACATACAAGCATTCATTTTGGGCTTTCCTTATTTTTTTTTACTTTTGAATGTAATAGATCTTATGTTTTTGTAATATGACCACTCATATTCCTCATAATGCATCACTTTAGAGATAAATATCTTTTGCCAATCATGGTTGACATAATCAGTGTTGTCATAATTGCCTCTTTTATTTGCTAGAATGCTTGTTCAACCTTCTTGATAAGATTAATTAGTGGATGTGACATCAATGCATAGTATTGGTAGCATTAGAAAGTTTGAAAATAAATCATATAGTTAAATCCTCATCACTTATTATAACTGAGTGATTAGTTGAGAAAAAACCCATTTAGATAAAATAAGAAGCTCCATGTAATTCTAATAAATCATTAGTGAAAATAATATTTCTTTGATAGTGAATTTGTTTCACTATTTAATTTAGACAAATCATGAATAACCCTCCTTAATCATGACCATGAAAGATGAGAAAATTATTGCAATGATAAATGTTGAATGTGACACTTTTTTAAACCTTTAAAATCGTATTTTCTCTCTCAAAAGGATAGTGACAGGGTCTAGTGTTAAGTGGAAATTTGTTTGACATGAAATTAATAGCATGATCATGAGATGAATCCTATGTGAATCCATTTGATTTCAATAGTTTCCCATGACACATTAGATCCTCTCTCTTTTTTCCTCCATTTCTTCAAAAATTTCGTTGAAGCTCTTTGATGTTATTACTATTTGCAATAGAGACTGGGTGGACCTTATGGAACATGTGAAAAAGGTTTTGTGGGTTTGAATGTAATATCAAATTCTACAAAAAAATTCACATGTCTTTGGAGTAACTTGAATTATTTAAGGAATGAAAGTGGATTTGAAGAAAAGTAATAAATAAAAGAGAGGCCTATGCCAATAAACATTGACTAAATACAAGGATTTTTAGGGCTAACTAGATACCATTTAAGGTTTTTTTATAATTATATATATGTTAGAGTACCCTTGCAACTATGTTGAGAAGTTCATATATGTTCTGCATAAGTAACACAAGGACTCCAATAATTCAAGGGCCCACTTACATTCATTCCATTAATAATCACTCCAAACTTCACTGTTACATATGTTGTGAAATATATGATACTTCGAAGAAAGGCATTAGAGAAGTATGAATTCAAGAGGAATGCCCTTTAACTTTATAAAGAATACAACCAAAAGGCAAGAAATTTTTAAAGACTCATCTAACCACAATCTATGCCTACTCAATATGTCATGAACAATTATTTCATATTTCAAATATATCATAATAAATTACACATATTCTTTTGAGCGTTATTATCTTTTAACAAACAATATAAATGAGTGACAAATTTTCGCTTATGATCTCATATATAGTAAGGGAAAAAAGAAGAAATAGAGACAAAGACGTTAGCCACTATCTATGTCTACCCAATACTTCATGAACAATTACTTCAAATTCCAAAAGCAAAAAGTTGAGTCCACGAAAAGGGGAAGTTTCGGCCAAAAAAAATCCCCATAGGAAACATGTACGCGTTATTAAAAAAATGCATATGCGATATGATTTGAGTACCTGAGTCTAAAAAAAATACGTATGCATTAATGCTTCGGGTATGCACTAAAAAACGCGTACATGTTATAACACGTACGTAACGCATATGAGTCATTTATTTAAAAAATTAAATACTTTTTAGAAACACATGCGTTATAAAACATGTATGCATTGTAATGCGTACGCATTTTGTAATGCGTACATGTTATGTAATGCGCACGCATTATAACACATGTATTTTATAACACGTATGTGTTTTTAAAAGGTATATAATTTTTTAAATAAACAAAGCAAATAAAGAACACGTATGCGTTTTTAAAATTTTGAATTCTCAAACCACATGCTACCTCAGTTTTAGGCTTGGAAAAGGCTTGGCAACCCGACCCTTAGCCTTTGACTTGCAACTAAAAAATTAGAGCAGGTTCAAGAGAAATGTCCAACTTTGGCAATATAGCTGATGGACTTTTTTTCTAAATTAATCTATGAAATTAAAACCCATTATAGAACATGATGTCTAGTTTCCAAATATATAATTTTTTGTTAAGATTGGATTTATGTTTTTAATTTTTTAATTAATTTCTAAGTAAACTGGTCCATAAACTTGAAATATCAGGCTTTTTTGTTTTTTAATAACTTTTTTTTAGTTAATGTTTTTGCAAAAAAAATCATATGACATCAATCTTCAAACAATTCTCTACACAATGATTTTTTTTTTTATATATTTAGTTTAGGTCCAATTATGTTGTCTGTCCATGTTGATTTTTTAAAACAACAATTAGGACCAATAAAAATTCAATATAAAAAAATATTAAAAAAAAATTACAAAAAATATCCTCATCAATCTTCATGTTGTTACATATCTTTCCCCAAAAGGAATTAAAAATTTGTGGTGTCTATACACGCGCATGGTATGGTAAAAAAAAAGACTTTTAAAAAGTGATTTTTATACATACCTATCAAAATTTAATTTCTATCATCTGGGTATTTGAATAAATTACATATTTGGAAACTAGATTCAAAACGCCAAATTTCATATTACTTTTTTTAAGATTAATTGTGTAAGTGCTTCAAATTTTCAGTCCAAGTGTGACAAATTCTGAAAAAAAAGAAAAAAACACTTCCACTTTTTGAACTTTTTGTGGGCCCAACTTCTTGCATCAACCCATATATATATAGAGAAGAGAATAATAATATTATTATATATAAAATGAAAGTATCTTTAAAACAATGCAAATAACTTAAAAAATAAAATAAAATAAAAGAATTTTTAAGTTATGCATTAAGTAATTATTTATTTAAATATAAAGTATGTATAAGTAATTTTACTCTTTATTTCAAGTTGTAGAATTACCTTGTAAATACTTAGGTATTCCATTCTTTGCTGGTCAAAACAGGGTGTCGTATTGGGATAAAATCATTTAGAGTATTCAATCAAGAATAGTAGGACAGAAGGGGAGATGGTTATCTATAGTTGGCATAATTTTACTGATCAAATCTGTTTTGGCCTTGATTCCAAATTATTTTGAGTCTTAAAAGCACCAAGGACTGCTATTTCAAAAATAGAAAAAACTTATTAGAACCTTTTTATGGAAAGGTAATATGGATTCTAAAAGAAAAATACCTTTAGCTTCACTCCAAAATATTTGCAAAGAGAAGTTAAAAGGAGGAGTAGGGGTACATAATATGTCTGCCAGGAATGTTGCATTGGGTGCAAAGTTGGTATGGCACTTGTACACAAGGCCACAAGGAAAATGGTGTAAACTCATGCAAGGAAAGTATCTAGATAGTGACAATCCAACACGTATTCTCACCATATCTAACCATCCATAAGGGTCTGTGATGTGGAATTACTTGTTAGATTGCAGAAAGGTAATTGTTCAATACCTAACTTGGGAAATTCATAATGGGGAGAGTACACTTTTCTGGCAAGATTCATGGAATGTATTTCCACCATTGGAAATAGTGTATGATTTTTCAGGCTGCAACTAATTATACTACTCACAATTGGGGGGATAAATTCAAAGATTATATCTAGGATATAGATGTACAAACATGGGAAGCATTTTAGAAATCATTGCCTCTTTCATTTATACCACAGGCTCAACAAGTAGAGTTGATCAAGGCTTTAAGGTGTAGAACTGTGTTCATTAGGAAAGTGGCAGATAAATTGATTTGGGCTCCTTCAAAAATAGGTATTATATAGTAAAAATGGGTTACAAGGCTGTAATGTCTGAACAAGAGCAGGGGAGGAAAGAAAGAGCCTTGTCATTTTGTTGGAACCCAATGGTTTTGCCAAAGGCAGGATGTTTTTCATGGTTGGCATTAAAGTATAGGGTTTTAACAAGTGAGAGATTGGAAAAACTTGCAATTGCAACACCTTTTAAATGTGTGCTTTGTGAAGCAATGATAGAGGTTCAGTGGATCATTTATTCTTGTCTTGTTCATTTGCAAATTCTTGTTGGCTTTTTGTTCAATCCAAATTAGGTTAGAGTTCACATTTCCCACAAAAGCTATGGGATATGTTCATGAGTTGGCCTGTTTTACATAAATCATCTCTCTTTGCAAGCATATGGAAAATAATACCTTCTTCTATGGTGTGGTGTATTTGGTGGGAAAGAAACAAAATGATCTTTCAAAAAGAAAAAACCAACTTGGATTCAATGTTGGAAAAGTTGGACAAATTTGTATGTGAAGTTGCTAATGCTTATGAGCAAAATACTAAGCATGTGGGCTCTGCATTTACTGATTGGGATGTTAAGCAACTAAAGGAGTGGTCATCTCTTGTTATCCCTTTCAAAGGTAGCATAATCTCAAAAGGGGTAGTCAAAATTGACAAGAAAAAGGTGATATGGTTGCCTCCCCCTAATGGTTTTGTTAAACTAAATTTTGATGGTGCATCTCGTGGTAATCGTAGAATGTCAGGAGCAGGTGTAGTGCTAAGGGATCATGAGGGTTTGGTAATATGTGCAAAGTCAATTAGACTACCAAATGGTACAAACAACCGAGCAAAAGTGCTTGCTCTCCTTCATGGTCTGTAGTTAACATTTCAACATAAGGTGTCAAAATTAGTAATTGAAGGTGACTCCTTGCTAGTTGTCAATGCTTGCAAGGATAGAGTATCAAGCAACTGGAAAACAAATTATGTTCTAAATCAGATTTTGAATTTGCTTGACAAGATTGAATTTTTCCAGATTAATCACACTTACAGGGAAGGTAACCAAGTTGTTGATGTGTTAGCCAACATCGGTTGTGATCAAGAACAAAAAGAGAAAATGTATGGGTCTCAAGTCAATGATTACCCTATCATTTTGTAGGATTTGTTTATATTGGAGAAAAGTAGAGTAAACATACAATGAGTGACTTGTATAAGAATAAGTGATCAAGGTTGACAAATGTATGGGCAGATTTGTGTTTAAAAGCAACATAAATAGAGCATTTAAGTTAAAATTTTAACTTCCATGATAGGTTTAAACATATGGTTCAGATGTTTTATGCATCTAACAGGAAGTTAAAAGCGGAATTTGGAGTGAAGTGTATGGAGTCTGGAGATAGAAAGAAAGTATTCGAAGAGTCGAATGAGACAAATTTGACAACAAAAGTTAGCAACGGTTCTAAAGTAGGTGTTGCTAATTGTTTTGTGTTTCTTGTACGAATGTTTAATAGTAGGCCATACATGTTGCATAATGATGGGAGTTAGTACTGACTGGCAGAATGTTTGATAAAAGATGACGGTTCAAGAGAATTGTTCAACATAAGCATAGTATGCAAGGGTTGGCAATCATTAATCTTCATGCGCTCCAAATGGCAGTTACTATGAATACATTGCACATCACAAAATCTGTGAACACACACATGGCAAAGAAAAAAGATACATTTTGTGAGGACAATTAAAATACAGAGTTTCCAAGATACGCCAAATATATTCTTTTAGGTTCAAGTGTGGGAAGCTCAAATTTCATGTGTTTTGAATGACATGCTTTTAATGGCCATACAAACTAATGATGGTGTCTCAGAAATGAAGTACATCCATTGTTCTTAAAGTGTCAGGAGAGGTCTTGTAATCGATAGTGTATAGGCACTAATTGGGACGCTCGTATTGCAGTGAATGTAGCAGTTTCAGGGCATGAAACAATTTTTGTGGGTATGGTCTTTGTCACCGAGTTAATTTTCTCTTCACTGTTGTTAATTCCAATTGAATAGTTTTATCTCATTGTGTCAAGAGTGTCATGATATAGGTAGTTGTTTCTGTGCGATATAGCATTCAATTTTTTTAGGGGAAGTTGACTTATCTCTGTAGCATTGTTGAAGGCCTTAGGATCTTTATCTCTGTTCGTGGGCTTCTAACATTGTTAGTAAGAATTGCATGGTCATTAGCATCAACATCTATTTGGTAGCCCTAGCTTGCAATCTAGGGTGTGGGTCGAAAGTGGGGGGAAAAATTACTTTCACAGACTTTTAATTCAAGAATTCTTGTTTTCTGTTGTCGGGTGTTACCCAGTAGGTGCATTATAAAACTTGCAGCTTGTTTTCTCAAATGGTCATGGAATACAACACAAAAAACTACAGGATTCCTGTGGAGATAAAAGGGAACGGATTGCCATTCTCGGAAGAGGTAACAGATGAAAAATTGTCACAAGTCTTTCGCATGGTCTGTCCAAGTCTTGTTGACTGCATTAAATCTGTAATACCTGTGAAGAGATAATTCGCCCAGAATCACCCAGGCTATTGTTCCCATCAAATTTACTTTCAATCTTCTTATCAAATGCCATGGATTTCTTACAGTCTTTTGATGCACTCAAAATTATGTACAAAGAAACAGTTAGAAGCATTGGGGGAAAATGATCTCTTGAAAGCAGTCCAATGTTATAATTTGGATGTGGGTGAGGCACATGTGACAGGAATTTGTCACATCCCCATAAAAGGCCAACTCTGATTGCAATGACGTGTGGTTAAAGAAACAATAAATACAATAAAATAAAAACAATAAATACAATAAAATAAAGTAAAATCGTGGATGGAGCCAACGAACAACTAATACAACAAGGCATTAAAGAAAGAAACAAACCTCATTAAAGAAAGAAACAAACTTCATTAAGTAGGCGAGGTTGCAGTGTGCGGGAAGGAGTGGGAATAAAGAGGAGGGTGTTCGTGCCATTATTAAGGCATGGTGTCCCTATCTGTGGACAACTCAATTCATCAGGTCACAAGGAAAAAAGAAAAAACACACGACCCCTTGAGGGGAGACATGTGTTGTTCTGAGAGGGAGGAAAAAGAGGAAAATGCAAAGAGAGAAGGGAGAAGGACGGAATGGGAGCAAAGAGAGCATGAAGAAGAGAGGAATTGTAGAAGGGAGGCTACGACTAGGAAGGAGTGAGAGGAGGAAAAAGATGTGGGAGTTGTAAATTTGACAGGCATTTTATTCGCCCAGCAAAAGGGAGTGGATAAGAAGTGTGAACACATGGTGGGAGGAGGCACGAGATATTAATGAAATCCATCAAAAAAACATGGTCTCAAGAACTGCAAATATTGCAGAATGCGCATAGATTGGATTCGTGAAAAGGCTTTAGAAAGGTGAAAGCAAATGCAATTGGCAGGTGTAAAGCCAAATTCCACTTGACTCGTCCTCCCTGCCTAGGTTGAAATGAGAGCTTTTGAATAGGTTAAGGACGCCTTTCAAGCATAAAGCATGGAAGAATTTCATCAAACACGTGAAGACTCTGAGAGGAGGGATGGAAGGAACAGGCGAATGGGAAGTTTGTGGCCCTTTTTTGGGCCAATTTCTTTTATCTGAAGGGCATGATTTTAGTGTGGGGTGTGGAGAAATACTAGTAGAGGGGCGTGCAAATAAAAGTTTCTTGTCATTGATAGAGGCATTGTATATTCCATCGAGTCCTAATAGATCTAGATGGTGTTTGCTCAAGCGAAACTCTGCCTTATGGAGCTTCTCAATGCCTACATTAGAGATATATTCAACATCATTTTGAGAGCTAAATATACCCCTCCATAATTACTCTCCTAAAAGAGTATTGATTTTAAAGTTATCCTATCTCGGCTTCTTTCAAGTTCTGTTATCACATTTTATTGTCTCAGAAAGTCAATGGATAAAATCTGCTATAGATAAAATTTGTCTATGGAACCTTTCTTAATGCATCTGATCAGGAGATCATGCAAAACATTACTTGGCATGCGTTTATTGATATTTCATCATATCATTAGTGGATGCATCTATGTATGTTTCATGTTTATATAGAGAAAGAAAGGGTAGACATATTGTGTAATTATGCTTCACCTAGGTCTTATTATATAAGAAGACATAATTCGCTGTGATATAATTTGGAGTGGAAATTAAATGATTCTTATTAGAAAATGGCTGGGGTTGAAATATTATGGAATGAAAAGTATGAGATTATTTTAATTGTATCTCTCAAATTGTGGGTATCTTGCTTTAAACCTCATATAAGAAATTATATATGAGTAATAGCACAAATAGTGGTATTTTGGTCAAAAGCATGATAATCTATATGGCAGTTGTAAAATCGAGAGACTCTTAACCTTATTAAGGAATACCATGAACATCGTAAATGGTGTTAATTCATAATGTGCCAATTAAACAAATAATATAGTTATTTCTACTTGAGACCTATTTTAGATGCAATAGAAATGCATTGAGTGCTAATATATTGTGTTTATTCCTTGCTGGTTTGCAAGATATTTGGTATGTAAACTAATATTTTGGGGGATTTTCAAGTCAAGAGGACCCCTGTAAAAGGGTGATGGTCAAATGTTGAAAGGTGCAATTATGGTTCTTAGTGATGTACGAGTCTTTATTAATTATAAGGGTGTGAGTTAGGTTGGAGTTAAGTCAACCATTTCATTATGGAATTGGGTTAGCAACCAATTGGTTGCGAATGGTGAGGCCAAAAATTGGGCTATAGAAACCCTCCCTAACCTCATATTTTTCTAATAATACTTCTTATATGTTAATAATCATAAATATGTGTAGGTTAAGTATGGGGAGAGCTTAGTGGCTAAGGATATTATTATTACTATTATTAACAATATATATATATATATATAATTTCTTATTAAATGTATAGATACCATTTATCTTGTGTATTACATAGGTACTGCTCATGATTTAAGAAAATTTGTAACTATTGTGTTAGGCCTTTCAAAGCTTACATAATGGTGTATGGCCTTATTGAGGTATGGCCTGTTCTAGTGGAGATTGATGCCATAAATTAATAGAATCATGATGTTTGATCATATTAGTAGAATAATGTTGGAGCCATATTGGGGCTTCACATAATTGCTACATGGGGATTAAATCTTGAGTATTTCTACCCTCATTGTTAGTAAAATTATCCTAATGGTGATATTTATTCTATTGTATGCTATCTTCATACATAAATGTTTAAGGGGTTCTTACTAGTATAATATAACGGTTCAAGATACAAAGAACTAATACACTTGTGATATCTAAGATCACCAAATTATGTTCTAATCCAAAATAAAAATCTATATTATAAACTATTATTCGAGTACCAAACATTGTACAATATCCTTGATAGATAATTGTAAGGGTTTTGAGATGCTCACATTCAATTAGGAGCAATATCAGTGGGATGTAAAGTTGAGATATGGATGACCTTGTTAGATGTTCCTTAGTATAGGTTTACTATATTGTGAATTTGTGAGCTTAGTTAAATGTTCTCCTACTTGTTATCAAGAATTAATAATTGAAGGGAATCCTTAATTAAACCTTGGATATGGGAAGTTGTGTATGTGTGTTCGTAGAAAGGATAACTACGAGTGACTTTGACCCATTTGGAAGCAGGAACGTAGGAAGTCGTTGGGCGAAGGATATCCCTGTGACTTCAAGTCCGTAGGGGGAGGGCTTAGGGGGGATAACTCCAAGGGTTGGGGTTGTTCCTAATTGGTTTGACCTTTCCTCCATAAGCTTCAGTTGAGGCTGAAATGGGTATCGAATGGGTATGAAATGAGTTAAGGGAATCTAATAAATTGTATTTAATGCATGATGTATTCTGAATAGTAAATGAATAAAGTAAGTGATTTAACTACTTATAATTGGTAATTGAATATACGTATAAGTTTGGCAAAGTCCATTTCGTGTTGGTTCCATGTGACTTTATGTGTTGTGAAAACTAACTCCATATCTAGAGGTCTGTATGTATAGGCCCGTATATATGTTGATTGTGATTGTGTTTCATGTTATGTATGACCTGCTCGAGAGTGAACCTCTAGGATATTTGAGCAGTGACAGACAGTCATTGGACCGTGCCAATGACTGATGTTTGGGCTACTGCTAGGGTTTAGTCAGCATTCACCTGGTTCACGGAGGTGAAGGTAGCAGGCTACATTGGTTATGATATGACCGTAGTGGTTACATGGGTAGGGACCCATCCATGCGGGTAACGATAATCCAGGGTAACCGCGTATTGAGAGGGTTCACTGGCTGTCACTGGTATGCACAAAAGTGACCGATGCCATGTGTTACATGGGATTCAAAAGAAGATAACTGACAATACCACTAAGGTCACAAGGTGGTATATGTTGTGAGTTACTTCTTCCTGGGTGGATAGACTTGTCGTCAGTGGCCTATAGGCGATTAAAGTCAGAATCCACCAGGTTTGGTAGGTTCACTACTTGGGGAAACCCCTTGGGATGGTGGATGGACCCGCAGTGTAGTATGGGATGCACCAAATCCCCTCCCAGTTGTCAGACTATATACTTAGCCTTGTGGGGTTGAGGACGGACTCACGGTGTAGTATGGGATGCACCAAATCCTCTTCCCATTTGTCCAACAGTGCAAAAGATTGGAAGAAAGGATAGGACCCACAGTGTAGTGCGCAATGCACCGATATTCTTCTATCTGGGATGCAATATGGACACGTGGTAGCCATTGTAATGTGTAAGCTTTCCTCTATGTATGTGATTATGTTGGAGCTCGTCACTATGTATTGTGACGTATGTTAGAGCTTGCCTCTGTGTATGTGATTATGTTGGAGCTCGTCACTATGTATTTGTGATGTATGCTAGAGCTTGTCACTATGAATTTGGGATATATGATGGAGCCAGTCATTAATGTAAATATGATATGCATATAAGACCATCATAGCGTACTTGTAATGTGCAAATGTGGTAGTTATGATTGTACTTGTGATGTACTTGTGATCTGTGTATGATCCAGTCACTGTTATACTTGTGATCTATGCATGATCCAATCACTGTTGCACTAGTGACCTGTGTTTGATCTAGTCACTGTGGTACTTGTGTTGTGTATGAGCTAATCAGCTTGTGTATATGGGGGTATGCTCATGGCAACCATTTTGTATAATCTTTGAGATTATGGTATGAATGACCTCTTGTGAATATCGTGAATGTTGGTACACTAACGTTTAGTAATGGTGTAGTATGGACCCAACACTTGATGGAAAAATTATTATCATTATATTATAATTGACTATGTTGATAGCTTACATGCACTAAATTAACTTAGTCATGGGTTAAATGTGAGATCAGAGATCTCATACAAAAGGAGAGATTGAACTCCCTTTGTCAGTGTGGGGCGAACTACGATGCCTTTGATTCCCACGAGGGGATACATAGGCAGGGTCATCACAAACCCTCAAAGCTTAGGTTGTAGGTCTAGGAAGGACCTCGACCTTGGGACCTTATCACAATTTTGAGTGTAAGTATATAGGTAGTGGTGTTGATTTGTTGACACTAGGATGAATGAAGTACTTATGAGAGTAGTGCATCTAATCTAATTGGAATATGCTTGGTCGTTTAAGTTAGTAGTTGATGTGTATTAAAAGGTATACAAAAAATTGTTGTGCTCGAGAAGGGAATTTTACAATTTTTTTCCCAAAAGCTATCTCAATCAAAGGCAAGGATTTGCAGTTGTGTATGGAGGAGTGAAAAAGGGGTTACAAGATGACGACCCATGACTACTATTTAGAATAATACCAATGCATTTTAGTGAGTTGGGACAACAAATGATAGATATGATAAATAACAAATACTTTGCATTGTCTTTCATCCTAGATCATTAGGCTCATCATGACTAGAGGCAAATTGCAGTGCCTTGAATCATTCCACAAGGGAGATATGCAACAAAATGAAATGAAGGTCAAGGTGAAAATATGTTGGACCTAAATGCAAATTCAAAACATAAGTGAAGATGTAGATGATATGGTAGAATGAAATAAAAAGCTATACAGGTTAATTTTGTATTGTACAAAATATATAAATATCTGGTTTATAGGAAGATCTATATTGCTTCTAATATATAGAACCATCTGATAAATCTTGCTTACCAGTACTATAATTCTGGGAATTTTATAATTTTGTTTATATAATTAATATAATTACTTAGACTTATGCCTTTTATCGATAAAAAAAATTACTCTTTATAAAATATAAATCAAAGTAAAAATAAAATAAGAATGTCTTTTCTAAAAGTCAAATAAAAATAAAACATTATGCAATAGTATAAAAAATCTGTATAAAAAATCTTATGAAATTATTTTGGACATAACAAAAACATAATTGATACATTTTTAAAAAACTATAAAATAATTATCTAAAAAATATAATAAATATATATTATAATATTTTATATTTTACATAAAAAAATACTTCAAAATAAATCTTAAGTAATTAAAATAAAACTATTATTATAATACCTCATATTAAGATATATTACACATTATATTATATAAAAAACATATATAAAACCTCTATATTAGATCTAAATAAAAGGTATATAAATTATATGAAAGATGATCAATGAATACTTTTATATATTAAAATGCACTTTAAAATAATATTTATATATAATCTTCTATAAATATATATAAATCTTTTTATATAATTATTTAAAAAATATAATTTAAAATAATTTTTAAATAATCAAAAATAAATTTATATTATTATAGTATATTATATGTACGAACTTCTTTATATATAATGTCCTATATGTATAAATATATAAATTTACATAAAATTGAATAAGTTATATGTAAAAAGGTCTACCAAATTAAGAGATATTTCTAAATCTTCAAAATGTATTTTAAAATTATTTATATATAGATTTATGATTTTATACATGTTTATTAAATTAAAATGTTGTATCAAGTGATAATATTTCTTAGTATCTTTTACAGATAAATATGCTAATTTTTAATTAATGTTTGAAAAGACTAATAAATATTGATTAAGATTAAAAAGGAATTGTTAGTGCTTCTACCCAAAACATTCACAAGACATGGAATGACTTATTGAGCTTACCAAACATTGAAAAAATAGCATGTTTTGGAGATAGTACAATACAAATATTCTTGAAGAATAAAAAGTTTTTACTATGGTTCTATTTTGACGATGAGGCGAATGAATGGCATTGTAACCCAATCTTGACATTAAATATTTAAATAAAGAACATCTTTAAGGATTTTTCTTGAGAAAATAGTCCAAGAAGATTCAGATGAAAGATGAAAAAATGAATTGTTATAAGCTTAAACTAGCAATCGCACCTTGGCGTGCAATGGGTACACTGAAGAAGTGTGGATGCTCAATTAGGAATTTTTTTGGTTTATTGTTTACATACATTTGTTTAGTATACATGTGGTCAATTGGTGGGCTATTTTAATTTTTTTTTTTTTGTGCAACAAAGGTCTCAATGGGGAAGTGATAGCTTCAAATCAAATATGCATCTACTTATAGGGATCTTAACACAACTCAAACAAAACCTTTGAATTGGGAAGTTAATAAGGCTCCATTACCAATAGGCTAATGATATGTTTGAAATAGGGAGAGAGGGAGAGAGAGGGAAATATATGGACAAAAAGAGGGAGAGATATGGGGGAGAGAGGGAGAGACAAAGAGAGACAGAGAGAGGGGTAAGGAGATAGAGGTAAAGAGGAAATTAGAGATAGAGATGGAGATGGAGGAGAGGGATATGGAGAGAGAGGGAGAGATAAAGAGAGAGGACAAAGGGATAGATATAGATCCAGAAGAGATAAACATATAGAGAGGGGGAGAGAGGGATAGAATGAGAGAGGGAGAGATAGAAACATAAATATAGATATAAGAAGTGATATAGAGGGGTAGAGAGAGAGAGATAAATATAAATAGAGAGATGAAAGAAGAGAGGAAGAGGTAGAGATAGAAAGAGGGGGAGATGGAGAGAGAAATATAAAGATATAGGAAGTGATATAGAGAGGTAGAGAGAGTAGGAGAGATGGAGGGAGAGATGGAGTAAATAAGAGAGATAAAGAGATAGAGATAATGAGTTATAAATAGATAGGAAGAGGGAGAGATGGAAAGATAGAAATAGAGAGGGCAAGAGTGAGATAAAGTCTGGGTAATATAGAAAATTAATAGAGGGAGATAGATAGAGAGAGGGGGAGAGATAGAGAGATATATATAAATAGATAGAGAGGGAGGGAGGATAGAGAAGTTGAGAAATATAGAAAAATAGAGTGATAGGGAGAGAGGGAGAGAGGGAGAGATATGGATAGAGAGAGGGAGAGATAGATATATGTAGTGGGAAAGATAGAGGGGAAATAGAGGAGATGTAAGGAGAGCTAAAGAGATAGAGATAGAGATAGGGAGAGAGATAGAGAGGAAGATAGAGATGGCGATGGAGATGGAAATGGAGAGAGGGAGAGAGAAATAGAGATAGAAAGAGGGGGATACAAAGAGATGGAGAGAATGAGAGAGGGATAGAAAGATATATGAAGTTATATAGAGGTAGAGAGAGGGAGATATATATAGAGAGAGGTAGGGAAAAGTACATATGGGGAGATATCATAGAGATATGGGAAGAGAAAGAGAGATAGATCTTTATATTTTAATCTCCCTCTCTTTATATTTTTTATTATCTCTCAATCTCTCTCTTCCTCACTCTCCCCTATTTCTCTCTATATTTGTCTTCCCTTCTATCTATCTTTCTCTCATTTCTTCTCTCTATCTATTTCCCTCTATCTTTCTCCCCTTACTATTTTTTGCTATCCCTATTTATCTCCCTCCTCTCTCCCCCTTTCCCTCTTTATCTCTTGATTTCTCAACCTCTATATATATATTTTTGTCTCCTATTTCTCTTTATCTATCTATCTCTCTATCTCTCTTTATGTGACTATATCTATCTATCTCTCCTCTTCTCTCTTTTCCTCTCTTTCTTTATCTATCTTCCTCTCCATATTTATTCCTTTATATCTATACCTCTATTTTTGTATTTCTCTCTCTTCTTATCTCTTTGTATCCCTCTCCATTTATTTATTTCTCTTTATTTTCTCTTTCCCTCTCTATCTATTTTCCTCTTAAGTGTGCAATGGGCACATTGAAGAGGTTTTAAAGGTGAATTATCATATCCTTAACCAAATGACATTCAACCTTAAGCATAACTCCCTAGGGCGTGCTATCCTTGGATTGTTGGCATGAAACGACTAATCAAAAGTTACATCCCTCTCTCTCACTCTAAAAATTTTAATTTATATTTTAAGTTTGAAATTCATTTTATTATATAAATTAGAACAAAAATCTAGAATTTTAAGTTTTTGATGATCCTTGATTACTCCTGTCTCCTCTTCTTCACTGTTGTCTTCCTTGCAGTGTGGTGGCTCCTTGCCCGGGGTGGCCGTTGTGGATCTGCTCCTTTCGCCTTGCTCGGTGGATTTCAATTCCGAACCCTCTTGGTTGGTTGTGCTGAGAAAGAAAAAGGGACTCCCTAAATCCGTTGCCTCTTCGCGACCTCAAGTTCAGGGAGTCAAGTTGGCCCCCTCTAGTTCTGGGGTTGTCTAGTCCTTGTTTTGTTTTTCTTCAGCTGTCGATCAACTGTTTCTATTGTTTTCTTCTAGTTCTTGCTCTGTTTGAACTATGCTTTGTTTTGGCCCTTTGGGTTTTATTGTAAAGGGTACAACAACCTATAAATGCTACTTACTTTATCAAAAACAAAAATCTAAAATGGAATTATTCTACAATAATTAAAGTTTTAATAAGATAACTAATTATAAATTAAAATAATTCTAATATTTTTTAATTATTATTTGTAATTTTAAAAAAAAAGTATGAATAATAAAAATAAATTTCAAACTTAAATCTAAATGAAAAATTAAAATAAAATAAACTAAATAGAAAGTCAAAATATATCAAAATCTAAATATTAATAAACATAATAATTTTAAAAAATTAATAACAAATAATAAACTTATTAAGTTAATTTAAATGATTTTGAGCGAGAGACCTAGTTCAATTGACTAAAGTATCCTATTGCAAGCAAGAGGTCACGAGGTCTAGTATTTAAAAATTATAATTAATATATCATAAACAATTATAATATAAACTCAATATTAAAAAATAAAAAAACATTATTAAATAATTTATATTTTAAAAATTAAAATTGTATTTCAAATAAAATATTAAAAAAAAAAACTATATTAAAATTGTTAAAAGTAAAATTCTAACTTTTATATTTAAAATTACAAGTAACACCAAACTTAAAAAGAAAATAAAATGAAACACTATTTAAAAGATAACGAGTCAATTTGTAATTTATTAATTTACTGTTATTAATATTATTATTTAAATAATACATCTATTTATTAAAAACATTATTATTTATCTAAGTTTAAAAGAAAAAAACAATTCTTAATTTAAAGCTTAAGGCTAGATAAGAATGTAGTTGTTTTTTCTTTAATTATATATTATTTTTAATATTTTTTAAAAATTGATGGTTGAGATCATTTCAATTGTCTTACATCCTTCTCCACAATTTTAAACTATTTTCAGAAGCAAGGTTTTAAATAAGAACTTATGAACAATTCCCAAGCTTCCATAAAATTGTATCCAACATAAATAAGGGAATTCGCCGTTGGAAGAATATAACCACATTTTTACTTGAAGACGACAAAATGTTGGAGAAGATTTTAAGCTTGGAATAATTCGTTAAATTAGTTGCACTTGCAAGTGTTTCCAAGTCTAATAATTGGCCATAAAAAATGTTCTATTTTGAAATGTAGTAATGTGATTCTCAATCTATTTGGAAATCTGCAAGGGAGGATTGTACTGAATTTGGCTTACAACTGATCGCAGCTTTCTTACCTTCATAACATGCATATATCAACCATTTAGACCTTGTAAGCCAAATTCAGTACAATCCTCCCTTGCAGATTTCCAAATATATATAGAGAAGAGATTGATTTCATGCCTCGTCACATTTTCGCTTATGAACCTTTACAGAAAAATGTTTGCTAACAATAGGATACCATTTTTCAAGGTAAAAATGGATATTTTTATTAATATCTGGTGCTCGAGCCCAGAAAGATTTAGAAAAGAAAGGCGTTTTAAAATTGTCTGCAGAGTACTCAGATGATTAGATTCATAAAATAGAAGCGGAAACAGATCTCCATGAGAACCCATCATGGTATAAGAAATAGCAGCAAAGTTTGCTTTATGATGGGTTAAGACTTAAGCATGAGATGTTCATCAGTAGATTTTGTCAAACACTAACAAACTAGTAATAATTTTTCAAGAATTTGAAATAGACCAATGAGGATAATATCCAGTACAATTTCGAATTATTTGATTTACATGTTAGCCTTGGATACGACTTTTAATGTTTTTTCTTTGAGATCTTTGCAGAAATTCTTCCTCGAACAGTATTTAAATTTTGCTTTGGGTTTCTTGATGCTCTTTTTCGCTTCTTTCTCCTTCTCTTTCGACCTTTGAGCCGTTGCTGCCGAATTTCTGTATCTGCCCAACCCCTTCCCCATTCACTGTTTCCAACAGTTGACTCTTCCATTTTCATCGCCTGGAGCATATCACCTTCAGGAAACAGACACAGAGAATGATCTCCTGCACCAGCGGACCTCTGATGAAGATCACATCTTTTTAAAAATTCTAGGCCAAGAACTGTAGGCTCTGGATTTTTTATCGTGAGAAAACTTCGCTGATTTCTTTGCATTGCTACCTTTATCACAGGAATGAAGCAAATTGAATTAGCAACTCAGTAGATTTACTATTTCCATTCTATGAAAAAAAAAATGTGAATGAACCTAAGAACTAGCAGGCACGTGTTCTTTAGAGAAAATTTATCAAAGACTAGGTTAATTTGTTAGCACACAGTAGCTAACACAAGAACTCTACAAAATAAGCGTCATATACAAGACTAGTTACCAAGTCAATCAAAGCAATTCTAAAAGCTGCCACACCAACACTTATTTATACTTAATTTTGATGTCCAGAGGAAGCCCTGGAGAGTTGATGCAAGATGTTAAAGGCAATATCCATATGATATATAGAAAATTTAGGCCATGCCAGCCGATATAGAGGCTGAAAATTTGGGATTTTAGTTAGTGCTCAAGCATAAATAAGTTAAACTTGAAGGAGATATATTCTAGTAATTCACGTCCTTTCTGATGACAGATTCTAATTAATCAGGTTGGAGGCAATAAATCTAGATAGAGAAGTCCATAAAACCAGTGGTGTTTTCATCAAATTAATTATAGACATGTGAGACATCCAGCCAATATGATATCAGATAAAATAAAGAACATCTGTATCACTCTACATGCTAGAGAATGCACAAGAGCTACATATTCTTTATTATCCCATCTTCCATTAGCAAGAAAAATACAACTTGAGAATAATTGTTCCTCTCACTCACTACACACCTGGCAGTATTCTTGCTCATCATTTCCATGAAACGTGCCAAAATAAATGCAAGCATCTAATAATATCTACCATGCCACACAATCTCTTCACTGCACTTCTCAGCTGGTTTATTTAATTTAATTTTTCTACCCTATTTCATACACCCTCAACACTAATGAGCTTATGCAATAAATGTGCAAAGATATGTTGTTCAATGTGGAAAAGAGTTAAGGAGAAGCAGTGGAACTGCATGCAAATTATGATAACTTCTCTACACCACTTAATTAGACAGTTTGAAACAGTAGAAATTCAAGGAGGCACGGGATCATAGATATGGTGGATTAGATCTTTATTAGTGTTGAGATTCACTGGCATACTTTAGCCTTCATACAGACAAGAAGCTTACTAACATGCAAAACAAATTTTGAGATTATTCATGAAGCAACTTAGCCACAATTGTCTGATACAGTGCAGGATTATAAATTTTAGTTTAATAATCAAAAACTCTCTTTGGTAACAGAATTTGGAGCTTAGGTGCGGCAGATTGACTATGAAAACTCTCCGGTTATCTGTCATTCTTGTGGTAAAGTGGGTCATGCCTCCACTACTTGTTTAAAGAATAAGAAACAACACTTTGTTTGGAAGAAGGATGATCATATGCCAGCTTCTAAGGAGGATTTCATTACTTCTGTTATTCAAGAAGATCAGAAAGCAGATTTTAAAGGGAATTCCCCTAAGGATTGTTCGTTGATGGAATCCTCGTTTAATGCCTTGGGAATGGGTGAAGGTTCTGCCAGTGATTGTATGACTCCTCTTTGTCCCAAAAAAGTTAGATTAGGGGAGAAGGATCCTCGTTTTGAGATAAAGCAAAATTCTTTGGAACAATTTTTTAAACCACCTTGACTTTGGGTGGGCTGGTCAGTCTTTTAGTTTTGCTTTTCCTTTTGTTGTCCTTTATAGTTGTTTGTTGCTGTCTGGTTGTGCTTCAAACTCTTTCCTTTTCTATGTACAAGGTTCGGGTCCCTTTCAAAACCCTGCTTACCTAATCAAAAACAGAATGTTAGGATAGAGTTATATTTGCAAATATGTAGTTTGCATGTTGCTTTATTTCAGGTTTCATGATTAGTTACAATTTTTGGAGATTCCAGAAACTTCAATAAATGCTCCAAGAAATACTACTTAAATAAGGCATTATGTAATTTGAGAACCAAAGAAAATACATGTGTAACTCCGGTTAATTTTTCTGCTCTTGGAGTGCTGTGTAAATACCAATCTGTCCATTAATTTCAATCTATCTATTATTTGAGCTATCCAAGCCAGGATTGTTTGTGTGGTAAGTTGATTGCAGGATTTAGATGATAAGATGACATCCAATAAGGATGATGTGAAGAGTCAAGTGGATGAGTCAGGAGTAAATTCTTTTAAGATTCAAGTGGACACACTACAAAGTGTGTTGATTAGCTTGCACAATCAAATGGTCAGAAAGACACAAAATTAGGAAGTGGAAGTGGTTCTTGTTGGCAATATTGTCATTTACGTCAAAGTCATATTGTCAATGAAAGAAATTGTATGAAGATCAAAGGCCAAAGGCCACTAATCACTATCCAAAGATCAAACAAAATCAGGTTTGAAGGATGAATGAATGATGAAGAGCAGATCACACCATATCAAGGAAGAATTAATGATGATTAAAAGGCTTCATTCTATGCTGGCCAACCCTCCTTATTGTGGCGCCCCTTTTTGGGATTTAACATATAAAATTAAAATAATATTTAACTCTTATTTGGGCCGACCCTCATTTTTAAAATTAAAATTAAATTACTTTTATGTTATTTAGGTTGACCTTGTAATAACCCCTTCTTAGGCTTTATCAGTTCAATGACCATTAGCCTATTTTCTAAATTCCCATAAGCTAAGTGGTTAAGGCGAGGGGACTCCAAAATTCTTGGAGGATACAGTTGTGGCGGTACAAGGTTTCTATTGATGGCAATCAGCTCAGTGGGTGATATTGGTCTGAATGACACTCTTCGTGGTGTTTTTGAACTTTTGGGGTGTTCTCCAAACTTCTTGGAGAGCATGCCTATTTTTAGTAAGTCACCAAAATGGCTTCAATCATTCATCCAATGCTTTAATGTCATATTGGCGCAGTTAGAATTGGATTCTGAGGTGTTTCAGGATTTTTTGTAACTTGGGGTAAAATATTTTAATATTTCACTGAATATTATAATGTTTGATTATTATTTTTCTAACTTAAGTGTAATGACTTTTTGAAAAGCCAAATTTGCCTCCAAGTTGGATGCCTAGGAGAGATAAGGGAACTTTGCACATAAAAAGAGATTATTATTATTTTAAAAGGCATTTGAAGAAAAAAGTGAATTATTTTATTATTTCAAAATTGAGAAATTTCCCTCTAGAAAGCTATACAAGGAGGCGTTGGAGCTCATTTGTACATGTTGAAGATTGATAACGAAGTGCTGCCGGTTTGGTGCTGGATTCGCCAAGTCTTTGAGGACGGTAACCCTCAAGGATTATTCTAGCTTCGGAATTGAGAGATATCTCCTAATTGGACTGGTGTGGTTCCATTCTGGGATCACCATTGGAGCTGAATGTGAGGTTTCAATTATTGCTTTCTAGTTATGGATTACTTTGATGTGTTTTACTATTGCCAATATGTGGTCGAGTTTGTTTTCAGTTGCAGATTGAAGTGTGAAGATTCATAGTGTTTTCCCTTGCTGCTGGCCATACCTGTGCAAGTACAAGGCCATACCCCTTGTTATGTTTGTGTAGATTGATGAGTTGAGTTTTTGGTTGAAGATCTTCCTATTATAGGCGACCAGGATGAGTGCAGTCTGCAAGTGCTAAATGCAACTTTGAATTTTTGGGAAGCAAATCGCCCTATTACTGGGCTGTATCATCTCAAGGGAAGGCGTGTGAATGGGCAAGGAGAATCACCCCTCCTTTCTTGCTCTTTGGGGTCCCTAAGGGGGCGCCTAGACCTTGTGAAACATTTGCATATGGTTTGGAGGTGGACTTTGGCTGTGTTGGAGTGTTCATCATGGCTGCCCGGACTTGTAAATGGTGATTTCTGAGTGTGTCAGACCTGCTGCAACTCATTCTCAGAGTTATTTCAGACTCTCATAAGCTACATTGTTGAGGTATAATGGTGTTGCTTTACTTGGGTGTTTGTTTCCTGAGTTGGGGTTCTTTCGAGGTGTTTATTTCATCTACATATCACATTTGCAGCTATATAACAGCAATGTATTTGTTTTGAATCATATTGTAAGAGCTCGCATTGTAACTCCAAATGGTAGTACCATCGGTGACTCTGCTCTTGTTTTGGTTTTACTACTCATCCCACTGCATAAGTGGTCCATTTTGTACTTACCCCATTGAACAAGTGGTCTACTGACACTCATTCACCACTGAAAAGTGGAAGAGCTTGTTTACATTTCAGTATTGTTTTAGCCTTCCCACTGCAAAGTGGATGTGCTCAGCTCACCCCACTGAACAAGTGGTTATCATTTTCAGCAGTTTAGTTTCCATTGTAATCCTTACATTGTATGCTCTCACCTCACCCAAACTGGGAACTTGGTGATTAGAAAGTGGAAGGAAGTTGCTTATCTTTTTTTTTCTGTTTTGGAGCTAATGTATTTGAATTTCTAAAAAAACAATTAACGGTGTTTATTACAAACCTCTTTGAGGAATCGTCCCTCTTGGAGAAAGCTGCCTCCCTTGAAGACGCATGACTGGGTATAAAAGAAGAAAAATAATGTATTTGAAAGAAAGCAAGTAGAATATGATGCAAGCAGATTTGTGAATAAAAGTTTGTGAAAATAAAAATCATTCAAGCACAAGAAGAATTTATGTGGAGCAAAGATTTTTTTTTTATCAAGGCAGATTTTGTGAAGAAGATTATATGTGTATCCCTCATCGAGGGAGCAAATTCAAGAAGGTAAAATATTTTGGAGGTTGGTGCCTCATATTGGAGAGATTGGTGTCTCTTGCTGAGTTGGTGCTCAGTGGTGGGACTGGGGATTGGTGTCTCCAGTGGGTTGGTGCCTACAAAGCAGTTGTAAGAAAATTTTATTTTGGTGATTGGATTTGAACAGTAGATCCAAGCAGTCTTCTCTCCTTGGTTTTCTCCTGAAAGGGTTTCCATGTAAATCTTGTGTTATTCTTGTGTTCTTATTTGTTGATGCTCTGAACGGGCCATAAAAACATGGCTTCAACTTCTCTGCTCCACTCTTTTTGATAGTAGAATGCCTATAAGGCTGCAATCTCAGATATACCATGTCTCCAACCTCGAATGGACACTCAACACGGTGCTGATCGACATATAATTTTTGCTGGTTTTGAGCATGCTCGAGGTTATTTTTCAAGGATTTGTCCTAATTTTGCTGCAACAAATTGTCATGTCCCCCGAAATTGTAGCATTGAGATATAAATTAGCATCCAAAACAAGATAAACAAAATACATAACAAAAACGTTAACTATTTAATATTATTATAATTATAATTATTAAAGATAAAATTATAATTATAAATATTAAATATAACATTGTAATTACCAAAATACAAATACTAAATATTATAGTCATTATAATATATAAATGTGAAATACATAATATATCAATATTGTAACAATAAAATAATATATTGGCAATTCATTGTTATTATATTTTAATGATTAAAAAGATGAAATATTAAAATACAAACATAAAAAATAAAATAATAAATATAATCTAAAAATCATTATAAACATTAATGATGATATTATTATAAATTTTATTATCAAAATAAGACATAATTATCAATAAAGACATCATATGTAATAAATTCTGAGCTTAAAATAATAAAAATCGAATCATTAAAAGGCTGAAGCAATTCATTTTTAAAAGGCATTGGGTCATACAAAAGGCAGTGCTTAAGTAGGCAGTAATTAAAAATAAATTAAGGCAGCAATCAAAGCTATCAAAGGGTGCGATGGAGTGGGATAGGTCATGACCTTCCAAAGATGTGAAATATGCTAACCAATTTTTTCGAAGGAATAACACAAAATAACCAGCAATAGATGATTGGATTAGCGTTAGCCTCAAATACAAATCTGAACTTGAATGGAAGATAATGAACTTGAACTGAAGAACTGAACTTGAATAGAAGAACTACTCAACGTCAAGAATGTGCACTCAAGATCCCACTGAGGGCGAGGTGCTAACATATGACGGAGTCTAAGAAATTGAAATTATGAACTTTTAGGCGGATAACCAGCCATGAGAAAACAATTCCACGCTACCACCAAACAGTGGGGGGAAAAGATTACAAAATAAGCAATTCATCCGCTGCGGCGGGCATCCACAATGCTGTGGGGATTCACCACTATGAGTGGGTATGAGATATTACAATCAAATTAACCTCACTGGCGGTAAACCATCCAGGGGACTTATGTGAGAAGAAACAGAAAGAAATTGCAGCCAATTAAACTGGAACAGTACTACTGTTTACAGTTTGTACAATGTGGAATAAACTGCAAATTACATAGGAAATATAGAATTCTTCATACACAAGATTAAGAGATGATTTTCAATGATATTTTAACCCTCTAACAGCTGATAGTAAATCAGAAATCAGAACTTCAACAAACTGATGTAAAACAGTAAACTGGAAATTTCAATCTGCAACTGTGAGAATCAATGGAATTATCATAACTCACTCAAATCTTCTCCGAATGGCGTGAAACGAGTTGCAAATGCACCTTAGAAGTCTGGCGCCCAAGTTAGACTCCAGAAACAGCCTCCAAAGACTCTAGTTTATTTGGCACGAATCCCAAGGCATCATCAAATGGTACGGCCCATGAAGAAAATCGATTTTGCAATATAAAATTTAATACTTGGAAATAAATTCCCAAATTTTGTGAAAGGTGGCGCCTTCAGTTGACTAATGCAAGGCCAAAGTACCCAGAACAGAATAAAATTCGCTTTAGAAGTTATGAACAAAACTCAGCTTCAGCTGTGTAAAAACCAGGAACTTCAAAACTGTAGAATTCACCAAAATTATCAACCTTTATTGCTCAATCTGCTAGTCTGTTGTGAGAAGCAGCAATGTTCCAACTAGGTGTTGTATTTCAAACACGAAATTGGGAAGGGGCTAGGAGGTAGCATCCTCGAAGCAATAGCAAAATGTCCATAGTCATTTTGACAGCATAACAGTAAGGTAATTGATGGATACCAAATGCTGGAGTCATGTCTTCATTTTATAAGAATTGAGAAACTCTTCAACTTCCTCAATGGTACGCCAAAAGACAACTATTTGAATTCTCCTTATTTTCAAATTTCATAAAATAATATTCCTCATAAAGTGGCGTCCACTTTCCTCCAAGCAATAAATTCAAAAATATAAAATATTAATATCACCTTATGACAAGGCGTACCCTTCAAGTCCCCTTTTTTAAAACAACTTGCAAGTTGTATCCTTAGGCCAAGGGGTGGTCAATTGAAAAATATAACACTTATGCCAATACTTAGTAAATTTCAACAATTAAGGCTTGAGAGGAAGATATTGAAACAACCAATAACATGCTCAACTGAAGTGATGACTGAAGACAACCAACTGCATACTGCCACAACTGTCATTTACTAAAAATAGTAAATAAAATGAAATGCTACAAAAGCCAAGCCCAAGAAACCCTAATTTCCACCTCATTCCAGTCTACGGGTTCCGGAATAGACTGAAGAAAGCCAATGCTGATCACTGATGAGAAGGGGACATTACAAGATGCCTCTTCACTCAGCCATGAGGTATAAATGAAAGCATACTCAGCAAAAGATAAAGATATCAGATCGGAGAAAGATACAGGCAGCGGTCAGTCCATAAATATCTCATATACCGGGGACTAAACCAATTCAAAGTACCCCCTAGGACCCATTGCTTGGGAAATTGATAATTTGGAATAGATTTAAGCTAACTCCTAGTAAGGACATTACATAAATCCTTGGCTTGGGGAGCTCTACTATCACCAAAGAATAAGTGAATGAAACTAGGAGCTTCATATCCATACAAGGCCATGAATGGAGACATCTTGATCGACATGTGATAAGTAGAATTGTAACAATACTCACCCAAATGGAGCCATCTAGCCCAAGTTTTTTGCTGCCTTGACACAGTTTTTGAGATACCCTTCCAACCACTTATTGACAATCGTGGTTTGCCCATCAGTTTGCGGGTGATAACTAGTGCTTGGAGTGAGCACAGACCCACTCAATCTGAAAACTTCTTGCCAAAACATGCTTAGGAACTTGTCCCTATCGCTCGCAATATTTTTAGGGAAACCATGCAACTTGAACACTTCTCTAAAAAACAAATCAGCAACCTGAATTGTTATAAACACTGCAGAAATGACAAAGAAGTGTGTGAATTTGGTCAATTTGTCAACAATAACAAAAATGTAATCCTTCCCTTACACTTTACGTAAGCTTGTGATGAAATCCATTGATATACTTTCCAATTTTTGATTGGGAATAGGCAAGGGCTGCAACAAACTTGTTGGATATGAGTGCTCATTCTTGTTTCGTTGACAAACTTTGCATTCCATAACATACCCAAGGACTTTGTCCTTGAGTCCTTTCCATGTAAATCTCTCCCGAATCTACTTGTAAGTCTTGAAGAAGCCTTGGTGACCAGCCAATGGAGCGTCATGGAAAGTCTTAAAAATCTTCTCCTTGAGTCTAAATTCAGCTACCAAGAAGATCCTTTCCTTGTAGAGAATCAACTCATTCACTACTTTGTACCTCTCATCCTGCAAGGTACCTTCCACAACATTGGTGGCAAAGGAGTTTTTGGCATATTCTACAATGATTTGCTCCTTCCAATCAATAGTGATCTCCATCATGGAACTCAAATGTGGCCCTCTTGACAAGGCATCAACCACAATATTCTTCTTTCCTTTGAATGTCAAAATCGTAAGCTTGCAACTTACTAACCCACTTTTGTTGCCGATCGTTGAGGTCTTTTTGATGAAGGAAGTGCTTGAGGTTGTTTGATCAGTTTTCACAATGAACTTACCACCAATCAAATATTGCCTAAACTTTGTGTAATGAACAGGACCAATTTTTTTCAAGTTTTCAATAGCAATTACAATACAACACGCACCTGTTAAGGTTAGCTCCAAAACCAAAACGATGCGGAAAGTAACTCTAACCAAGAATGTGCCCAGGAGGGGCGATTTCACTAGGAAAAATCAGAAACTTAACAATAAAATCTAGAAATTTGCACAAAGGGTCGCCTCAAACAGCTAATCACTCCTAGCCACTACCCAGAACCATATCATTTTTGTTTTTTGACTTATGAGCATAAATGACTTTCAGCTAAACTAAACCAGCAACTCCAAAAACTAATTAAAATGCAAGAACTCAACTACAAATGCTCAAATGACTCAACTACAACTAATATCTCAACTAGTTGCTATCGTTCAAGCAAGAAGATGAGCCAAGTGCTAGGAGGTATGCTTTCCTCGAAGCTTGCCTGAAGACATTCCAGCAACATAATAGTATGGTAGACAAGAGATGAGAAATGAAGAGCAACTACCTCCTTATATAGACTTGAGAAGGCTCTCCAGAAACTTCTAGAAGATGCGCCCAAAAGCACATGAAGACAATTTGAATTTTTAAATTATTTTCCCTTCCTCCATGATAGGTGTCCAAGTCATAAGAGAATTAATTCTTTTAATAAAATAAAGCTCTTCATCAAAGTTGGTGTCCCTTTCCTCAAGCATCAATTTCAACCTTAGAAATATTTAAATCACCTCCAAGTTGTCTTTTTCATAAGTCCTTTGAACTTTATTAAAATTGCAATATTCCTCCAAAGCTAGGCGTCCCACATAAGCATTAAAATATGACTTTATCAATTTTTTAATAATCCAAGCCTTAGCCAATTAAATATTTAAATATTTTACCTCCTCCAAAGGACACCATCACAAACTCCAATTTTACCAAAAATAGCTCCAAGGATGCTGGAAAGACCAACTACCCAAACTGACCTGCCAAAAATAGCTACTGCTCTGTACTACTGAACTGCTGCTAAAAATGGCACTACCAAACATAGAACTTACTAAAAATAGCATATTGCTAAAAGTAGTAAGTTGTTCCAAACTCAATTTCTTCGCAAACCGGGGAGCCGTCGTAACTTACTAAAAATAGTAAGTCTGGAAAAGTTCTCTGATCCAATCACATGTCACACCATCGCGAAGCTCTCAGAAAACCCAGAAGGAATCCAGGAGCCAAACTGCAAAACATCAACATGCAAGCCTCCAAAAAGCAGCCGAGAATGCAAGTCAATATCCTGTCATGCATGTTACCTCATTGCGAAGCTCTCCAAAAACCTAGAAAGCCCCACTAGACATGCGTCAGAAACTCCAACATGCAAGACCTCAAAACACCTCCGAAGTGGAAACCCTAATTTCAACCTCCGACTAGCCTACGGGTCTTCGGAATAGGCCAACGGTCAACAAAACTAATCACTGCCGAGAAGGGGACATTACACTTTGCCAATGTGTGCATGATTGCAATCATCTCCTTATCGTAAATTGATTAAGCTTTTTCCACACCCCTCAACTTCCTACTTTCAAAAGCAAATGGGTGCTTGTTCTACATTAGAACAATACCTATTCCTTCTCTTGAAGCACCACATTGAAGCTTGAAGGGCTTGGAGAAGTCAGGTATGGCCAAAACAAGGCATGTACTCATGATTTTCTTGAACTGATCAAAGGATTTCTATGCTGCACTAGACCATACAAATGCTCCCTTTTTGGTGAGGTCGGTGAGAGGAGCGACCAACTAATAGAAACCCTTCACAAACCTTTTGTAGAAGCCACAAAGACCAAAAAAAACACTTCAACTGAGGAAGGTTTTCTGGTGGTGGCCAATCCACAATGGCCTTAATCTTCTTTTGGTCCTCACTAACCCCCTTTGAGCTGATCACATGACCAAAATACAAGAGTTTAGTCATACCAAACTCGCATTTGGATTCCTTAGCAAACAAGGATTCAACTTCAAGAATGCCAACATTTCCTCCAAATGTTTCATATGCTCCTCCCATGACTTGCTAAAAATTAGGATGTCATCAAAGAATATTAGAACAAACTTCTGCAACTACTTGTTGAACACCTAATTCATAAAAGATTGGAATGTTGCAGGAGCATTAGTTAAGCCAAAAGGCATAACTAAGAATTCATAATGCCCAAAATGGCATCTGAAGGCAATCTTTTCAATGTCCTCTTGGACTCTTATCTAATGATAAACATATCTTAGATCTATCTTTGAAAAGAAGATTGCTCCATGTAGCTTGTCAATGAGCTTATCAATCTTTGGTATTGGGTACCAATTTTTGATGGTCTTCTTGTTGAGAGCTCTATAATCTATGCACATGCGCATAGTGCCATCCTTCACCAAAACCACCGAGGATGCAAAAGAACTCTTGCTTGGACGAATGTGTCCCATATCCAAGAGCTCTTTGATGGTCTTTTCGATTTCATCCTTGTGCCTCTTGGGATGCCGATACAAAGTGATGATGACTGGCTTGGCACCTGCTGTGCATGTTTTGCTTCGGCAGGGACCCCCTTTCTTTTGCTCCCGCTTCGCTTTATGTGTCCCTGTCCTTGAGTCCAAGATTGGTCACGAGCCTAAAAATGTTTAAACACCCCTTGACCAAATTCCCCTATCTGAATTTTCCTAAGTCTTTTTACCTTTGTGGGCTTGGCCCTGCGGGTTTCCCTTGGCTTTTTGCCACGACATCCGTCGAGCCTCGCGGGCCCGCATTTGTGGGTTTCCTCTTGCAGATCACCGTTATCATTCTGCCATTAGCCAGCGGCCAAACCTTAACATCCGCCCACATGGTGAGTCCCACATCAACCTTCGCCGTCGCGTCCATCAGGCATCGCAGACCCATAGTTGTGGGTCGCCTCAAGTAGGTTTCTGCTTGTGCTTCGCCGCTAAGTAGTGGCCAATTCTCTGCCTCCGCTCACATGGTGAGCTCCGCATGTAGTTTCTCCGCCCTCGCCATCACCGTGGGTGAACCAAACCTAATGCCCTTGGAAAATCAACAAAATCAAATGTTTTGCGGGTCGTCAAATGCAGTTCGCCATCACCTGAGAGCTGTTGTTTAACGACAAAGCTCTCACGTCTCCCTGCATTGTGGACTTCGCACCCACTACGGTCCTGTTGTTGTTGCTCAATGATAAGAACCTTTGCATTGTCTTGAGTTGCACATTCCGCATTTGTTATCTGTGATCCTGGCCTTGAAGTCCAAAGTGGCGAAGCCACCAAGTTGAAGCGATCATTCGGCTCCGCCCACACGAGCTGCCATTGGCGAGAGGCCATTACCGCAACGCCGTTCCATAAAGGTGAAACATCACCAATTCCCCGCTATGCGGGCCCGTAGCCCATCAACGCTGTAAATGCGAAAGTGGTGTCGTCTACAAGGGTTGACGGGCATGAATTCAAGCGGTTGGAAGGTAAAATTTAAAGTATAATATCTTTATCAGCACCTGCGGGATCCAAGTGATTCTAAGCATTTCGCGGATTTTCATCTCTTTAACACTTGTGGGTCTACCTTGGGCATCTTTCACGGCCTCCTGACGATTTCCTTTGGTGGGATGACGCAATTTGCACTTGAAGTGAGCTAATGGATTTCATGTGATTTCTAAAGATTGACGTATAAATAGCACTAGCATTGGCATTCTACTTCCCATCACCTACGTGTTACGAACTTGTACCCTGCGGGTGTTGTGGCTCCCATGGCCGTTGTCCGACGACAATCTAATGACGGTCATCCACACTCACATACCCGACGGAGTTCTCCTTTGCAAAGACCGTTACCTCCATGGCCATCTCTTTTGGGGGCCCCCTCTTCGTTGGCTCTCGTATACGACAATCCCACTGCGTCTACCCGCATGTCCTTGCTCGTGCCACTAAGGCGGAGCATCACCTTCTCATGCTTGCGAAATGGACAAATCATTAAGATGAGTAAAGAAATCGAATTGAAAACAAGGATTAGGTGCTGGCATGCGATGACAATTGATGATGATAAAGCTCTAACAAAAGGAGTCGATCAAGCACAAAGGAGATCATGGATTTCAACAGAGGATGCCATTTAACCACATAATGCAAAAATGAAGTGGCATGTTAGCCAAATTCGGTCAATGAAATAACAAGGAGAAACTTCAATGTGAAACATCAACGCGCGAGCATGGGTAGTTGGCATGAATACTCTAGTGAAATTAACTCAAGGGATTGGTTGCATTATGAAACGATATGGACAGCCTCTTCCGGAATGACAACACCATATGACGATGGAAGTAATAAAGGGGGGTACGTCAAAGTGGTGACTCCTCGATCAAACGCTAAGGGTGACCGAATTTGCAAAGCGGTCATTTACAGACGCCAACCAGGTATGAGTTGTGTGCTCGAGAAGCAACAATGTATTCTAAGGAAGGAGCTTCGTGGGCCGAGGTTTCTTTTGATCAAAATAAACTTTACTCCATCCCCACCATTCCTCTTGCGGGCTCCCACAGTGCTGCTGCTACTTGTAGCCTTGCCGTTATTTGATGGCTCTCATACACGGCGGTCCCGCAAAGGATTCCCGCAAGCTTTCTCCCGTGCAAGCTCCGCCACTGTGGGAGCCATCACCCTTGGTGCCACTATTTAATGACGTTTCTCCACAGCTTCCCCGCCTATTTCTTCCGCAAACGGCGTTGTCAATACAATGCCTTGCACTCTCATCCCTGTAGGTAGCGATCATGGGTGGTGTTTCCGCAAATTTGTCAAAGCTTGGGAATATCAAAATGTGACTCAGAGGACATGCTGCAAGTATCAAGGACATCTGCGGGAGCATGGAATCGTGATCCATGGCTACCAATTCCGAATTAGAAATTCAAAGTTGACTCCCGCATCTTCGCCTCGGCCGATGGCTCTGAAACAAAATGCACCAATTTAGTCCCAAGTCTACGGGTGGGAGGATTGCCTATATGAATGAACTCGGCGTTTCATATTTAGGCCCCAACCGTTATTTTCTGCAAGCATCATTTCATGATCTGTTCGGCAGCATTAAACTGTAAGGTTAACGTTATAATTAAGAATCGAACTGTTTAGATGGCAGGCATGAGCAAACAGGTGGAATGCCTGAATGAATTAGCAAAAGTCGATTGAATGTTTGTTCGTATTGCTAGTGGCGCAGAAGGAAGGCTACACAAAGTGTGGCCGGCATGGAGTGGCAAAGAGCTCAAACAATACAGCCTTTGAGAAGAACGAACATTAAAGGAGGTGGCGAAATCAGTATTCATTATCCTCGAATCAGTAGCAGGCGAGCTTGGGTACTCCCTATCATTATAATTTTCAAATGCGAATGAGGATTAGAGAATGTACAATGCCGTTGTGGACATCCCCCCGGTCATCTTTTCTTCCAAAGACAAAAGCTCCTCCCTATAACATTTCTCGCGAGGCTCCCTTTCTGTCATGTCCCTTAAAAATATTTACCCCAAATGTATCAAATTACAAACAATAATTGAAATCCCAATATGGGCAATTGATATTTAAATATAATTCTAATTACTATTGTATTTGTTCTCTTAAAAAGCAATAAATTATAAGATAAATTAATATAATATCATACAGCACACAAATGAAATAAAATAAACTATGAAATACAATAACTTATATAATAAATTTATATGGTTTCACACAACACACAAAATAAAATAAATAAAATAAAATATAATACTAAACATAATACCTAACTAAAAGCCATGATGGAGTCAAATAATGAATCGACTTCAAAGGGCATGCAACGGTTGTACCAAAAGGCACATCCAAGAGATTCATCAAAGGTTATAAAGGAGGGACAAGGGAAGGAGTGAAGGCATCGAATGGTAGAAAGAGAATATACTGAGCAGCAGCAAAGGGAATCTCCAACAGCAGCCAAGGTAAGTTTGCTTACCATTTTAAATGTATATATTTCGAGTCTGCAATAAACAAATTATGTGTTTGAACATACTGCATACTGAAAGTGCAAGAAACTTGTATAAATTGATTAGAATAATAGGTTGCACACCTGCATAATCATTTATGGTGGAAACAGATAATAGATCTGTGCATTATCATTTTATTTACAGAAGATAAATAATATATATATGAATCTGTGCATTACCATTTATTGCAGAAAATAGATAATAGGTAAATAATAACATTATAATGATATTGTACATGGCATATATTTGCATTTATATTTTGACTTAATGTAAATAAGATATGATACTGTACATGGCATATATCTGCATCTATATTTTGACTTAATGTAGATAAGATATATATATTATTGATTCAATAGATATGATTAGAATCTATGCATTTATATGGTGGAATAATGTTCATTAATTAGAGATTGATATTCATAATATCTGATTGTAAATACAATAAAGGAGTTGAGGACCTGCAGGGAGGGGAAATGGCATGTGGGTCACCCTCTAAGTACCCCACCCATCTGGATGGCAAGAGCCACATGGACCAACGGGGTGTACTGCCCTTGGGCTTAGAGGAAATGACTGCCCAGGACACCCTACTGTGGTTGTACCCTCAAACCCTCTTCATAATTAAGTCATAATGGTTCTGATCAGGGGAACGGTGATAGGACGCCTCACTAGGTACCCCACCAATATGGATGGCAAGGGCCACATGGGCCAAGGGGGGTGTACTGCCCTTGGGCCTAGGATAGAGGGTTTCTTGGGCACCCTATCAGGCCATTATGACCAAGGAAGAATGAACTAAAGCGTCTAAGGAATTCAAAGTATTTTATTATGATATTATCTCTATCCATAGATGACTACTAACATACCTGTAGGTCACAAACAGGTAGTTGTATTCCTAACCATGCTCTCTTGGATTTCTTAAATGCATATGCATCTTAGTTAATATTATCTTGTAAATATTCTCTATCTTTGTTTTTCAGGGGGTCTACTTACACTACAAATGTTCCCAACTCCAAGGAGATCATTCAAAATCAATAGATTAAGGTAGATTTAGGGTTATCCCAAAAAGGGGACATTACACTTTCCTTGCACATTGAGAGTGTCAGCATTTACTTTTAAGTTGCAAGCAATAGAAAGGACACACGGGATTGTTCGCAGGTGATCACGGTAGGGAGTTCTCCTCAACTCTTCATGAGGGGCGATATTCATCAAGGATGGATACGATGGAAGCCTTGGTCCACGACGCTGCACTATTTCACTCCCGTAGGACCTTTTATAGTAACAATGGTGCCTGTTGTGACCAAAAACCTTGTTTTAGCATGCGCATTTGTGGATGGCTTCAGCAACGTCGAATTTTACTGGATTCTTTATTCCAACTCGTGCATGCTCACGGTCTCCATTGTTTCCGCATTTTTTTGGATGGGGCAACCACTGCATTCAATCATCAGGAAATAGTGATCAAGCTGCTGGGTCATTGTTCTTGTTCACCAGTAAATTCAGTAAACTTGACACTTGAGGAGGGCGTTTGTGGAGGAAGCACATGAAGGAGCTTGAAGAATGACTTTAGGACTAGTTGCAACTCTGAAAGGGCAAATGAAGCATAAAATATTGATAATCTTGGCGTAGGGGTTATTGCTGACAGTGCGGTTTCTCAGATGCATACACTCCCATAATGGTTTCGAAACCATGAACCATGTCTTTATGGTGGGAACTCCTATTTCAAATTGGATGGAGATTGAGGCCATGAGCGACCATGTACCAAAGCAAGCGCAAATAATATCATTTGCAAATTATTCAAACGGGCGACGTCATTCTGGGCATTGTCAGAACTCCATATGCGGGTTTGCGCTTTCCAAGGACAGTTGTTACTACATCTTCCTTACCGCAGCGTTCCGCACTTCCTTGCCCGCATTCCACTTGATGGACGATTCTCATGCGGATGTCGCCGCCTCTCATGCTGTCTTCTTAACGACGTTGCCATCGCTACCTCCCTCACTCGGCTCCCCACACTAAACTCTCTGCATACCTCTCCCTCATGGGCGTGGATCTCACGAAGGCCATCAAGCCCACCCTACAGTGTTTCAATGGCAGAGCTCTGCATGAGTCTACTCACATTATACTTCATTGGCCTATATTATCTACCTTTGTGAGGGTGGCTGGGAGGTCGACCTCTTGTAGTTTGTGATTGGTTTGAAGGGCGGTGGGATCATGATTTATCTCCTATACGGTATGGGATCCTAATGATCTATATGGTGACTACCTGCATGATCAAGGGGGTGATTCTTGGCATGTTCTCGGAGTGGTGCAGATTTTTGAACGGAGTTAATTTATGAACAAGAGGGAATTTACTAAAGCTACAATCAGCATGCTGGGCTTGATGGGGAATCTCGATTGAGCATTGAACTTTGTGATGCTATTAGGAGGGGACCTATCTTTAAAACACAAAGTCTTTCATTAGAGCCTGATGGAGAATGAAGAAGACTCGTTGTGACCACGTCATTTGTGGGTACTGTGTATTATCCTGCTGAATCCTTGGAGCCTAGCTACTACGAGGGCCTACATCTTAAGGCTTGCATGTTTCACATTCCCTCATGTGTAGATTCGAGTATGTTAGAACCCCCCCCCCCCCCACCCCTCACTTCATTCAATCTAAAATGCATTCATTATGTAGCTACATATCCCAAGCATGTGAGAGGCAATTCAAGTCGGTTTTAAGAGATGTAGAAGGATAAGAGATAGGGGTTGTCGTTCACGATGCCACTAATTACGACATTCACTAGCATCCTGCCCGCACAATTTTCCCGCATAAGTATTTCACGACTAGTTGGGGTGCGGGTTTTGCCTGCTTTTGTGACGTCTTGCGCCTGGCTCCCCTTCGCATCTTTGAAGCCCCTCACTTTTCTCTTCCCATGAATTCTCGATGCTTCTCTAGCAACGCTTGTGCTCTCATAGCTTCAAAATTGGCGACTTTAAAAGAGATGAACCTACACAAGGAAATGCTCAAATCAAAATGGCGAATGGAAGGGATGATCGTGGGATTAGGGCTTGCGATTTTTCTCCTTATGGAGCCCGCAGGCCGCTCCGCCTTCTACAACGACATTGCCATCACGGTCTCCCGCGTTCGTTATTCCATGCATACTTCTCGAAAGCAAAAGAGGGTGATATTTCATAATATAGACGGACGCGTGGTCATTTAAATATGCAATGATAAGAGATTATTTGAACTATGACAGGGTGATCATTAGGGATATGGGGATTGTATGGCCATACGAATGATTCCTTCCCCTTTAACTTTGGGGATTGATGAAGTGAATAATTAAAGTTAATCAAATAACCATATTTAAAAGGGTTTCATGTCATTATTTGTATTGGGTTATTTGCATGAGTTGTAGTTTATGGGCCTAATTTAATTTATTATTTTGGTGCAAGGCTCTGATTATGAATGGAAATTATAAAAGGAGCTTATTGTGGTACGACGTTTTCAGAAGGAGATTACTCATGCTATGCCCGTCTTTGACATCGTGCCACATTAAGAAAAGTTCTAACTCAAGTCATTTGGGGACTTGATCGAAGAGGAAGAGGAGGTAAAATCATAAAGAGTGCAATCCAAATGAGGGACCTGCATGCTGCATACCAAGTCTGTAGAAGGAAGTGCTCTCACATGACCATCTACGAGAATGTGCCAAGGATGATGAAGATCTCCAGGAAGGGGATGTTTGCCAAAGAAGGACTGACCAACATATGAATGCATGCCAAAGAGGTCAGTGCCGAGAAATCAAAAGGCTGTCCACCAAAATTAGAAGCAAGAGAGAGTTGTTCTATCCAAATGATGATGGTAAGGACCTATCCACCAGGATCAAGAGCAGCATGTTTGCTTTTCAGTAACACAAATCTGCAAGAAGGTTTGGTGGATAGGATGAAGAATGCTGCAAACACATCAGACAAAAGGCAGACTTTGATAGTTTTCAGCTACGACAAAGAAGACAGCTAGAAGACAAAACAACTATAGTGGCTAAAAGACAAAATCGACTACAGGACAAAATAGCGAAGAGGACAAAATAGCCTATTTTAAATTGTGAAATATTGGAGGTAGGTGAAACCCTAACTTGTATTGAATTTGGGCCATTCATTTGGGCTTTGGAAAACTATAAATAGGGGCTTGCTCCTCATTTGTAAGTGGTGGTGAATTGTTGTAAAGGGCATTTTGCAGCAATAAAAGGAAGCATTTGTAATGTCCCTGGTTATTTCTGATGTAAATTTTCAATTTCTGCTCTTGGACATTTCATCAAACAGTTTTCATGTAGTCTTTTTCAGCTTGATGAACGAGTTCTCCCTTTGTGTTTCGAGTTTATATGGTGATTTCAAATGCATCAATGACTAAATTGAACAATGCCAATGAAACTAAAATGCAATGCAGACTTTCTCTTAGAGTTTCCAATGCATTGGAATCATTAAACTATTGCAATCTTTTAGTTACAACACTATGTCATCACAAACATTTGGCATGCATTCCTTAATATTTTCCATTTGATCTCACCACAATTCTGTAATGCTGATTGCCCCAAATGCATTAGACAATATATTACAGACAACAATGATGATATTAATGCATATCTCCAATATTGCAAGATCGACTGTCTTCAATAAAATGACCCAACTTATATAACAATATGCCAATGCAAAGTACTATTTATGACAGTGATTTGATTTCCTACTAACCAACAACTTGGTTTAATGCAAATTCAGATCCAAAGTGCGATGGATGACAACTGAGCATAAGAACCTGTATATACGTCCAAGGCAGCAATGCCAATGATGTAAATGCCACTCGCTTTTCCCTCAAGATTGTCTTCTGGACGCCAAACTGAAGAACTCCGATGATGTAGATTCCACTTGATTCCACAAGTCTCGTCTCCTTTTTTGGTGACAACCGATATCAATACATATCAAGGACATCAATAAGCAGGGCTCACTTCTTATGTTGCCGGCGGGTGAGGAAGCGTCAAAACAAGCAGCTCCCGACTATTCCTGGGTAATGAAAAGAACGCCTTAACCTTGTCTTTCCCTATATGTAGACCGGTGACAGTACTATATTCCCAGATGACAAGTCCTAGCATGGCAAAGAGAAGCTATTTTGAATTGACTAATGGTGAAATATGAGCCCAACTGGATAATACGGCTCTGTTGATATTTGATAGCTTCCACATATGCTCTCGACAGATGTCTTTAGTTCATTTGAGTTTTTCAACAGCTGTGCCACCTATTCTATCTCCTGAATATTTCGTATATTTGATGGTCTGACTACCTTCCTAGTAGCTCTCAATTTTCTTCAAGAGACTATATAGTTAAAAGACAATCCACATAAAATTATCGTAGCTTGAATGTTCCCTTGTTTTATTCTACCTTTGTCTTATCTGGTCCCAATCTTCTGAAGCTTGATTTCCCTTTGTTGATTCTTGACTTTATTCATGATCAACTCGTCTGCCTTGAGCTTTAAGAAATCGCACCTGGGATTGTGACGACTTTCACCAGTTCTTCAATTCCATTATTTTCTGCCTTCTGTTCTTGACATTTTTTCCTTCACTGATTGATTTCCTATATGCCTCCTCATTGTCTCATGGCTAGATATATGCGGATCAATGCCAATAGTCGTGCCTTCTTCAAGCGTCTTTTCAAAGGACGCGTCTGGTTGTTTACTAATAGCGTCCCTTCATTAGTTGCTTATAATCGAATTAATCTTCCTTTTGTTTGTGATCGACTGCATTAGAATTCAATTAGTATAAGGTCTGTTGTAATTATTAAGATATGGATTTATTCTATGTGATTAAATATATGCATATATATTGTAAATATATATATCTACAATTATATATATATATGTGTGTGTGTGTGTGTGTGTAGATCTAGAAATGCAGGTGTATGTATACTTATCTTAATTGCTTCGATATGATGGTGACATCACAACATTGCATTATTTTGGGTGTTTTTCTTTGAGCTTGCTCATTTTGTATGCATGATTCAACCTCCATATTAGTTTTAGTTTGTTAGTTTCTTGAATGTCTTTAATGGTGGTTGTTGTTACAGTATTAGATGCACTTTCAGCTCATGCTTTTTGTGGTTTACTGATGATGAATCACTTTGCAAAGCTAGTCTGAGCTAATTCATATGCTGCACTTTAGTTCAATTGTATGTTCATGAGGTGAATGCACAATCTGAAAATCTGCAGGCCTTAGAAGATTGCACTGGTTTTGTGTAGCTATAGGTTTCTCTTGGTCAAGCAAAACTCAATTTTATGGGAGTCTGTCTACTATAGCATCTTCCATTGTTACTGTTCATTTATAGCTTAGATTTAGAATAGCTCTCTCAATGCTTTCGTCTTTTGCTATTTCTTTTAGGCCTTTGTTAGTGTAGGATTCCAAGCATTACAACAATGCTAAATCTGATGAACATAGTGAGTTTCAGCTTGTTGTTCTAAGTGGGAAGCCATTGTTCATTCACTTCCAGCACTTTGAAACTCCATTTGCAGACCCAACTTCCCATGCTTTGTGAACCATAAATGCCTCCTTGTGATTACCAGAAAATCGTATCAACCAACTAAACAATTCCAAGCATTGTCATGACTTGACACCCAAGAGACCTTGGGGTGATTTCTAAAACTTGGTTGCAGAAATTACCTTTCAAGAGCAATAGCATACTTGTATGTTGTTTGTGTTGAGAAGGTGCAAAAACACCCATCAACAACACCCTCCAATTCTATCATGTGTTCAATCCCCCTTTCAAGAGGTCTTCCAAGTGGAATGCCACTAAAAACTTTGCTTCACTTAGAAAGCAAAGCTTGCACATTAGGATGATAGTCTCTCTTTTCTTCTTGAGGAAAGGTGAGGATGACGACACTCTTTGCTGCCCACTCTACTTGATCATGTTGAATCAGTCTTTCCATTCGCTTGAATGAAATAATGTGAGGGCTTCCATTGGACATCCCTCTCAATACAACCTTTTTCCCATCTGATTGGAACTTCAACTCCATGGTTTGAAGGTCTAATGTGATTTACCCCAAAGAATGCAGCCATTGGATTCCAAGAAATGCATCCATGTCACCAATACTCACAACATAGAAGTCATCCTTGACTCCATAGTTGCCCAATTGAATACTCATATTAGGTATCTTTCTCATGCAAGTAAGCATAAAGCCATCAACCACCAAAGAATTGGAACTTCAACTCCATGGTTTGAAGGTTTAATGTGATTTACCCCAAAGGATGCAGCCATTAGATTCCAAGAATTGCATCCATGTCACCAATACTCACAACATAGAATTCATCCTTGACTTCATAGTTGCCCAATTGAATACTCATATTAGGTCTCTTTCTCGTGCAAGTAAGTGTAAAACCATCAATCACCATTACCTTAAAGCCTTCAAATTCTTCAGTTTTGAGTTCTCTTTTGGCAACAATACCTTCGTCAATGAAATTATGCGTTGCTCTAGTGTCGATGAGAGTAACCATTTGCTGCCCACATAAGACTCCTCGAACCCTAAAAGATTCATTTTTTTGAAAGCTGGAAAACTGGGCAAGAGAGCCTTCACTCTCCTTCTCTTCTTCTGACTCTTCTTCTTCCTTATCCTCCAAAGCAGACTATTGTTCTGATTTTTCTGATGCTGATTCATCAGCTGAATATACCTCCAAGTGATGTACTTTGCCTCTCTCAAAGCATTTAAGACCTAGGGCCCATGGCTCCTTGCAAGTGAAGCACAATATTTTCCTTCTTAGCTCGTTACGGAGGTCATCATCCATTCTTGATGGAAACTTCTTTGGCTGATTAGCATCTTTATGAAAATGCTTCTTGTCCTTCTTGTTTTGGAAGGTCTTGGACTGAAATTTGTGTCTTGGGGCTGCAAGTTCCATGCTTCTTGCTTTCCTAATCGCTTCTTGGAGAGTTGGTGGGTCAAAGGCCTTAACCCATCCCTTCAATGGCTCCATTAGCCCTTCACTGAAAAGGACCACCGACCTTCTTTTTGTGATGTTAGGAACCATGATAGAAAGCCTTTGAAATTCAGTGATGAAGGTATCAAGAGAGCTATGTTGTCTCAATTCTGCAAGCTCTCGAAACTGCATCTTAGGATCCTTCCTATCAAATCTTTCGATAAGCTTGTTTGTAAACTCATCATAGGTGTTGATCAAAGTGTGGCCCAGTGTGACCAAGCCATGGTACCACCACTAATAAGCAGCTCCATCCAAGTGTAAAGTGGCAAATTTTATGGTATCCACTTCTGGCATGTCTTAAGGCCAAATAGTTGTCCAATTTTTGGACCCAAGCTTGGGCAGTCAGTGCACTTGTCACTCCTGTCAAAGTGAGCTAAGGAAATAAAGTACTTGTCAATCTTTGAGAAGGGAAAATTACCATCCCTAATTTTGAACTAAGGAAATAATGTAGTCATTTAATTTAAATTGCCCACAAAGTAAATTTAGTATTATAAAAGGCAACTTATATTTTATTATTAAATTATAAAGTAACTCAAAGTGTTATTATAAAGTGTTTCCAAAAGAAGGACTAAAATGATGTCAAAAGTGTTGCTAGGACTAGGGGGCAAATTGAAATATTAAATTAAAAAATTAAAAAAATTCTAGAGTCTTCTTGAGGAGGGCTAAAAATAGCGAACAAATGATTATAAAAGAAGCAATTGGGCTTGAGGAAAATCATCAATTTTTTGTTGCTGAAAACCTCTTTTTTTGAAAATTGAGCCTCTATGTTTATGTTTTGGCCAAAGGACGAAAACCCTATAAGTTCCTCTCTATAATTTTTTAAAAAAAAATTTCCACCCTCTCTGTGAATTGAGTTTTAGTTTTGCATGTTGTCGTTTGTATGTTTGCAAGGATTTGATGCATGTTTGGTATTTACAAAGAACAACAATTTGAAATAGATCTTGTTCACTAACAAAGACAACATAGAAAATTACTTCGCATTTGCTAAGTTGGTAATAGAAAATTAATGAATAAGAATTGACCTTTATTTCAGAAGTGACAACATTACATCAACAACTCTTCTTCCAGCTTCACCATTATCCAGCAAGGCAGATTTTTGACACTCTATAGGGCTGGTATTGTAATTTATTACTGTTGCAGATTAACATTAGCTTATTACAGGTCATGGCAACTTGAAATCAATTTAACACACCATCCTCCTTCAAGAAAAACAACCTTCCACAAAATATAACAGTCTGCTATTATGTTTACAATGATTATTGCCCTCCACTGGAAAGGGAACAGGTATAATAAGCCTGAAATTAATTTTTGGTCAAGAGTAGATGAAGATTGGCAGCACCAGAAAGCACAAGTGCAGCCCAAGCATTAATGCAAAACACCACCAAACTGATTAAATCCCACGAAATCTCCTTTGCAAATAATAATAGAGAGTTAGGTGCCACAAATGGGCTACAAAACTACCACAAAACTAAGCGCTTTACTCTATAACCCACATGTCACCCTTAAGTAAGGTACGACTTGGCATCAACTATATAGCCTCACATCAGAAATTAAATAGGATAGTAAACTCCTGTTTTGAAGAACCAAAATGGTCGTGCGGCCTAGGAAATAGTAAAGAATCAATACCCACAAATTTTAATTGCTTCCTTCAATTCATACAAATAGTTCAAGGTGTACGGTGTGGTAGGTAACAATAGTACGACAACATCCTTTCCTGTGAGGAATTTGCAATAATATAGCGGATCACTACACAAACGAAACGTTAGGATATTAATGGAGTATGAGCTCTAACCTACTGTGCCATCCTTCCAACCAAGTGATTTCCTGATTTAATGTTATTGAATTTCTTCTGTCAAACATGTATGGCCTCTCTACTTGAGGAGGTACGGCCTTTATAACTCAATGTGATGTCCCCTCGCTAGACAGTTCTCGGGAACAGAGCGTTAGCCCCTTATTGGACCCTTGTGGGCTAGCCAGTTTGGATAGAGGGTCAGTGGTGCATTTTGGAGAGTTTGTTTGTTCGTGTTTTCAGTGGACAGTGTTTAGATCACAATGAGCGTTGGCATTCCAGGAGTTCATCGCTTCTGACGGCACGAGATTATCCTGAGATTTGAGCATTTTACGGGGATTTAAGTGATTAAGTTAATTTATTAACTTAAAACGCCTTTTAATAAAGTCACATTGACTTTATTTATATTTTTTATATCACTTAAATCTAAAAAGGAGGATTATAATATTTTAATGATTAAATATTATAAAAGTGCGCCCAACTATTGAAAAGGAATATATTGAAATATTATAGAATTTTGAAAACCTAAAAAGGGCGTAGCATTATGGAAATGCGTGCTTTTGCTTTAAGAGGCATTTTTGGCAATAGAAACTCACCTTTTGATTATTTCGAATTGCCTTGTGCATCTTTTCTCTGAGCATTCTCCTGAGAGCAGGGTTTGATCATTGTGTCCATTGGAGAACGGAAACTCTTCAGTGTTGAGTACGCTTGAGGCTGTGAGAGATCAGCTGAATCCGTACGGTTGAGGGCTTCACACAGAAGTTCTACAGATTTCAGACAGAGCTTTATTTATGCAGTTATTTGTGTTTGGTAATAACTGAGGGGTTCTTGGTGGCGTACTTCTTGCTTCTGGAATTCTTCTTCAGAGATTCATTTCCTTCTTGTTCATGGCCGTACGGCCTACCTTGGTTTTTGTGCCTTGAGAAAGGCGTGTGAAGCAGTTAAGGAAAACGCCTTCTTTTTGAGAGGGTTTTGGCATCCATCATGGGCGGCTAGCTATTTCAGTGCTTTGTGACCAATTTCTGAGCTGGAGAAACCTTGTCTGGAGTTGTGGCGTGCATTTATGCCTGTTTTCACCATTTCCAGCTGTAGACCTGGCCAGTTTCTTATTTAAATAATCTGGAGCCTGATTGGTATGTTTATCATTCTTAATCTATCTGTTGGTGTTTAATATTATATTCTGTACTTTCATTCTGAAGAAATAAGATCAAATTTATCTTTTATGAGCAAAAATATGCTGCGCCCCTTCTCTTCTGTCTAATAAGATTTCTTTAAAAAACTAAAAAAACAATTAAAGACTTAAGAATTTGGGGGCTTTGAGCGGAGAGCCAGCAGGGCTCATCACAGTGGTATCAGAGCTCACATCCTGCCAGCTTGTGGGGTTTGAGAATTTATGAAGTCAAACAGAGAGGGTTTTGGTAAGTCCTATTTAAGAGGTGGTCCTAGAAATCAAAGAGGCGACCAGAATCCATTTCCACCATTTCCGTTTGCAGATCAGGAGGAGGAATTAGATTGGGACAATATGGCGAACAGGGCTGGAGAAAGTTCTCACAGAAATAACTGGGAGGATGAGGACAGAGAAGCCAAATACGTGCTTAGAGGCATGGTTGCAGGGCAAGAGCAAGTTGCAACTATTCTTCAACAACTCAGCACGAATGTTCAGAATTTGTCATTAAACAGAGCTCGTAGTTTGGATTCAGATAGAGATGGCAGTATCCATAGACAGCCACAGAGGATTATAGATCCAGTACGCACCTATGAGAGAGCTACTTTTCCCACGTTCACCAGAGATGATGCTGAGGAAGTGGAAGAAGCTGAACAGGGTGGTGAAATAAATTTTGCAGATAATATTATGGCGATGCATGATGAGTGGGATAATTTGCCACCAAGGGTTAAGGAGCACCTTAACTTTGACAGGTTTATGAGCCAGAAGAGAGAGCACACCAGGAACAGGAATGACAGGCGTCCTAGACACAAACAGAGTGATCTTAAACAGGCAACCAGCAAACTAACTTTAGTACATTTTGATGGCAGTGGCAGAGTTACAGCACGTGCCTGGGTTAGTAAACTGGATACTTTCCTGACACTACGCCCCATGCCTGAGGTGGATGCTATTCGCTTTGCAGCACTTCATCTAGATGGCGTAGCACATGACTGGTGGATTCATGGCATGACTACCCTTCATCATGACAGGATTACCTCTTACCAGGAGTTTACTGATAGACTGGTAGAGAGATTTGACAGAAGGGATCCTGAGCTTTTCTTCAGAGATTTAGCACAGCTGAAACAGCTAGGTAGCTTGGAATCGTACATTGGTGAATTCCAAAGACTATCTGTTATGGTGACAGGGATCTCAGAGAGAAGGCTGGTCATATTATTTATTGAAGGTCTATTCGAGCCCATGAAAGGTTGGATAAAAGCATTTGATCCACCTACCTTACAGGAGGCAATGAGGAAAGCTCGCAGCATGGAGCTATCTACACCTCGTAAGCCTTTTAGCTCGAACTCGAAGCCTACAACATCATACACGGAAAATAAATCAGATCCAAAGAAGGCTGATAATACAGATCAGAAAAAGAAATTTGCAGCCCCTTTAGATCGAGAAACCATGAATGATTTGAGAAGGAGAAAACTCTGTTTTTACTGTAAAGGTCCGTATGACTTTAATCATGATTGCCCCCTCAAACCAAAAGGACAAAACAAGCACATGGAGTGGTTTTATGAGGGAGAACCATTGACTGATTTTTCTGATCAGCAAGCTCCAATCTATGATACAGATGGAGAAGAGTCAGAAAATGAAGCTGAAATTGCAGTGGAAACAGAACTTAAGGAGGCTCATATGTCCAGCACGCAAAAGGAGGGTTCTTTCAGACTCCGTGGGATCCTAGCTGGTCAAAGGGTCATATCTCTCCTTGATACAGGTGCAACCCATAATTTCATCGACTCACGGTTAGTGGAGAAACGGGGTATTCAAACTCAGCAGTTTGAAGGCATACGTGTGAGGGTTGCAGATGGGAACACTCTCGATTGTGAGAGGATGATACGTGATTTGCCTTTGAAACTTAATAATTTTGAGTTCAAGGCAGATTTTTATGTTGTAAACATGGGTGGAACTGATTTAGTTCTTGGCATGAAGTGGCTTCATGCAATAGGAGAGTTCACGCTTAATTTGCGTGACATGGAGATGAAGTTCACCATTGATGGCACAAACCATGTTCTTAAAGCCATCAGGGACAGCAACCTTAGGGAGATTTCACTTCGGCGAATGGAGCGTTTGATTCGTAATGATATGGTAGAGTGGGCTGCTGAATGCAAGCTAATGCCTTCACAGTTGGATCAGCAAGCTTCTCCATACCATCCAGATGTGCAGGAACTTCGAATCAAACATGCGAAGGTATTCAGTGCTATTCCACCAGGCAGGCCTCCTGATAGAGGTATTGAGCATATTATAGAACTGGAGGAGGGCACGAAACCAATTATGATTACTCCTTACCGGCACCCCAAGCGTCTGAAAGATGAAATTGAGAAGACTATTCAGGAGCTGTTAGCTATGGGGCACATCAGGCCGAGTAAGTCACCTTTTGCTTCATTAGTTGTTTTGGTGAAGAAAAAGGATGGTACACTTAGAATGTGTATCGATTACAGAATGCTCAACAGGAAAACCATTAAGAACAGGTATCCTATTCCTCGGATAGATGAGTTGATAGACGAGCTTCATGGAGCTTGCTACTTCTCAAAGATTGATTTGAGAACAGGTTATCACCAGATCAAAGTCCGAGAAGAGGACATAGAGAAAACGGCGTTCAGATGTCACTGTGGACACTTTGATTTTTTGGTTATGCCATTTGGGTTAACCAATGCTCCAGCCACGTTTCAGTCGACAATGAACAGGGTTTTCCATCCTCATTTGAGGAAATTTGTTTTAGTGTTCTTCGACGACATCCTGGTTTATAGTAAATCATGGGAAGAACATATGGTACACTTGGATGAGATACTGAGTATACTTGACAGGGAGTCCTTGTATGCCAAGGAGTCCAAGTGTGCATTGGGCATGGCAGAACTTTTATATCTGGGACATATCATCAGAGGTGCAGGAGTCAGCATGGACCCAGAGAAGGTTCGAGCCATCATTGATTGGCCTACACCTGAGACTTTGACACAGCTCAGGGGATTTGTAGGATTGTGTGCTTTCTATCGTCGGTTTGTTAGTGGGTTCTCGTGGCATGCTGCGCCACTAACTGATTTGACTAAGAAAGGTGCTTTTGAGTGGACACCATTAGCACAAGCGTGCTTTGAGAAGTTCAAACTTCTCATGACTTCGTGTCCTGTTTTGGCTTTACCGGACTTCACTAAACCCTTTGAGTTACATTGCGATGCCAGTGGTGAGGGTATTGGTGCAGTTATTATGCAGGATCGACACCCCATAGCTTTTGAGAGCAGAAAGCTAAGAGGGCCTGAACGGAGTTTTAGTATCTATGATAAGGAAATGTTGGCTATCATGCATGCGATGGCCAAATTCAGGCAGTACTTGATTGGCAGTAAGTTCACTGTGAAAACCGATCATAATAGTCTGAAGCATTTTCTTGGGCAGCGAGATCTTAATGAGAGACAACAAAAATGGGTCAGCAAGCTTCAGTCTTACGATTTTGACATCTCTTATGTCAAGGGCACTCAGAATGTGGTTGCTGATGCGTTATCTCGCCGTCCTCACTTGAGTTCTATTACATTGGTTTCAGAAGATTGGAGACATCAGATAGTAGCAGAGTATGCTAAGGACCCATGGGCCTCTAGCATCATAGATGGATCAGTGTTGGATGACAGGTATTCACTTGTAGATGACCTTATCATCTACAAAGGGAGGATTTTATTGGTCCCAGGTTCTGAGATGAGGGACAGGGTTTTGAGGTCATTGCATGATTCACCCATGGCGGGACATCCCGGATACTATAAGACCTATCGACAGGTACGGAGAGATTCTCTTGGAAGGGTCTCAAGTCCTATGTTCTCCAGTATGTCAGGGAATGTCTTGTTTGTCAGCAGAACAAGCAAGAGCACACATACCCTGCAGGTCTTCTACAGCCGCTTCCTATTCCTGAGAGGAAGTGGGATTGTTTATCCATGGATTTCATCACGGGCTTGCCAAAAGCTCAAGGGAAGGACAGTATTTTCGTGGTGGTAGATCGATTGACGAAATATGCACACTTTTTCGCAATCACTACTACACACACGGCTACTCAGATTGCTGATTTGTTCTTCCGAGAGGTATTCAGGCTGCACGGTTTACCTCGCAGTATAGTTAGCGATAGGGACAGCAGATTTATGAGTAACTTCTGGCAGGAGTTATTCAAGCTTTGTGGGACAGAGCTCACCCCTAGTACCAGTTACCACCCCCAGACAGATGGGCAGACAGAGATCGTCAACAAATGGGTGGAAGGGTACTTGCGTAACTATAGTTCAGGGCAGCAGAAGGCATGGGTGAGGTGGTTATACTTATGTGAGTACGGTTACAACACCACCCATCACATGAGCATCCAGATGACACCATATCGAGCGTTATATGGATATGACGCTCCGAGCTTTCTTGATTTATTGCTGAGTGACAGTAGAGTTCCCAGTGCTGGTGATTTGTTACAGGAGAACCAGGATATTATGAGAGCACTTAGGGAAAATATTCAGAAAGCCCAAAATCAGCAAAAGCAATATGCTGATCAGAGACGAGTAGAGCGGTCTTTCGAGATCGATGATTTGGTGTACCTGATGCTTCAGCCGTATAGGCAGTCTACCCTTCGCAAGAAGGGCTCCGAGAAACTTAAGCCGCGATAC
>VDFB02278064.1:0-26992 GCA_007258455.2 Sequoia sempervirens
TGCAAGGTAGCCATATAATCAAAATTGTAAGTGCAAAAATAGTGTAAGGAACGTTCAAAGGAGTCTTGCTTAGGGCATGTAAGGTCTTAACTTAGGGAAAATTGAGCCTAATGTCTCCAAGAGAGGACCAATCAAAGAATAGAAGATTCACAACTTAGGGGATGCAGTGTGTCACATCAAGCCACTAAGAGGAATTCAATATGCTAAGATAGATCATGCTCTTAAAGGACATCACACCCGATGTCACTACAAAGCAAAAGACTCATCATGAGAATTAAAAATACTACACCATGAAACATGAAATGCAAAAGAATAATGCCAAAGTATTCCCCCACTTTAAAGAAATTGCTAAACACCATGTTGTGAGCAATTACTTTAAAGTAGCAAATGATAAATGCTAACAATAAAGAAGACATGAGAGCTTATTTGGAAAGCCCTATGCCAAGTCATATGTTTACAAATAAAGCTATGTCATGCAAAAGGAAAGAGAGGGATTTCCCCCAAAATGAAACTCCAAACACATGAGGGATCCATGGATTTGGGGTCAATATGTTATTGCTATAATGTTTTTATAGAGCTCAGAAATGTCATCATTCCCCAAATACTCATAGAACTAGAAGAATGACACAAAGTGAGCGAAAACAAAGAAAAACATTTTGAGTCAACATGGAAGAAACATGAATTTCTCCACACCTTGTGTCATCTCCAAAAGGAAAACACAAGAAAAATTAAAAGATTAAGGAAAATATTTTGGGTCAACATGGAAGAGACATGAATGTCTCGACGCCTTGCATCATCCCAAAAAGGAAAACACAAGACAAATGGAAAAGATAAAATGTTTACGACATAGAGAATAATGTAGGTACAAATATAGGAATGTCACAAAGAGAGAGGGATACATCAAACAAAACAATATGGGGGATCACATTACGCACATGCAATCACACTACTATATTTGACTCCAAATTATGATGAATGTTTGTTGAAATACCGACAAACTATTGTCAAAATACGGATGAAACACTCATATAAATTTCGTTGCTAGTTTTTTGTCACTTTTTCAACCACTTTTAAATGTCAAAACCATGACCTAGCATCGTCGGTCATCACCACAGAAAATGGAACCAATGTTCGTAAAAAAATTGATGCAAACTTCGTCCATCTAGCGATGAAAAATAACCACAACACAATGCGAACTGCATCTTCGAAAGCGTCGAAATAACATCAAACATTCATCAAAATTTTGACGAACATCTTGTGATGAACTATAAAACTTTTGATGAAATTGTTGTACATGCGACAAAAATACCATCGAAAGTGTGACGAAAATATCATCGCATGTATAGCAACTTCGTTAGAAGTTTTATGGTTCTCTGCAAGATATTCGTCAAAATTTTGAGGAATTTTTGATGTTTTTTTAAAAAAATTATTCATTCAAATGTATGATATTACATACATTTGAACGAATTTTGTAATTCCTATTATTGACCTATTATTCATGAAGATTTTTGTGCTATGTTGTATTTAAGGACATTCTTTATTCATTCGAAAATGATGAAGAGGATATAAGAATCATTAGAAGATTATTTATATGAGAGCATTACAATAAGATCCTAATTGCATTGTTATCATTGCATCATCATCATAAACATACTATATGTTTGTTTGTCTTTGATCTTGGTTCATTATCACTTGTAGAAATGGAACATTGACTATATTGTTGTTATGGAAGCAGGCCAACTTGTAGAAATGGGTACACATGAGGAGTTATTAATTGGAAACAGCTTGTATGTTCATTTGAGCAAGGAAAGACCTCTTCTCATAGGCTTTATGAGATGATATTTCAGCCACCTGCAAGCATTAATCAAGAGGGTTTGGGTAGTGTGTAAGGAAATATTGAATTTAGGAATGATCCTACTTTAGAAGTTCTTCTAGATGGTGAGAATATCAAAAGCCTTAAAATTGAATGATTGTAATAGAATAAATCATTAAATTGCATAGTAATGCTGCTTTATTCATATTGTAAAAACCAAAGTCCCACACAAGTCGTGGGAGTAACTTAATTTGATTTCCATAATCAAATAATGAATACAAGAAAGAAATGTGCACGACACAATTGAAGATAGTATAGGCATAAGAGAGAAGGTGATTTTTCATTGCCTAGAATGATGAATCGTCGCTACACTTAAAGTATACAGTTGTCATGTCTCCAAGTTGCAGTAGTTCTAAGCTCCAAATGCATCTACAAGATTGTTAAGAGATGGTGTTAGAGAGATGATAAATCACATCCTACTTCATGCCTACATTACCAATAGAAATGCAATACACATCCAATCAGGCATTCACTGGATGATTAAGTCATAAGAAAGGCAGACATTCAGGGAGCACAAAGTTCAATGAAAGCTTTCAACTTTAATTATTTTTCTAATCTGTTTGTTTAGTGTGCAAGAACAGGTATAATTAGATCATTTTAATCAACAGATGTTGTTGTGAGTGGTGAGAAATGTGGCTCCCACAAGGGTTGAGCCCAGCTCATAATAATAATATAAGCAACATTTCAATGTATCATCAATACATAAGAGTCATTAAATATTCATAATAGTCATCAAGAAAGGACTATCGTAATAAGAGAAATCCATAAAAGCAGCCTTTAATTCATTGTGATGAAAACATATTGAGAATAACATCCTCTTGCTCATCATTTAGAGGAACAATATAAAAGGAAACATGTTGAATGAGCAGCAACTGCATTTATTTTATCTCAGTTTCAGCTCTACTTTGCATTTAAATTAAGTATGGAGCTCCTTTATACTAAAGGAAAATAGAGTACTCAAACATGAGCTATCTTTTAGAGATTTAAAGCATATGCATAGGCTACAGAAGACAAAAAATGAACAAGTGTTGAAGGGTTTCTTTGACAGCCTTGACAGAGAAAATAAAAGAAGACAACCATATGCATTGATAGTGAATACAATGCAAAAGAGTTGAGACAACATTAAATAGATGAAACAAGCATAGGAGAAATAGCAAGGATTGTTCTTTCATCTACATCATTCAATTTTCAAGCATGTAGACATTAATGCTATAGGAAATTGGTATACATTGCTACAGGAAAATGGTCAAACTGAAAGTTTTCAACAGCAACATAAATGATCAAAGATCAAAATAATCAGCAATAGGTTGTCATTTTTACCAAGTAAAATACAGGAATACAGTGTATGTTTTTTTTTTCTGGATTTTTCATTCATAATGTTGGACAAAAATGATAACTCAACTTCATAACAAGATTGCTACAGACATAAACAAGTGACAAAAAAAAAATCATAGTGAGCACTGAAATGGAGCAACCATGTGTGAAAAAGGAAGCAATGATCTCAAAAAGAGTGGGTATGACAGTGATTACCCATATAAAATTTATATCTGTAGAATATATGGAGGGGTTTCATGCCAGAAAGCATGAGAATGGATTAGATACAAGAGAATGTAAATTTTCTTCTTATCAGGGTTTACCCACATGAGGGTTTTTACCAAAAATACAAAATGTATAGATATTGTTGTGGGTCGGACCCAAGAAAAAGTGAAAGGTAATAATTTCATAGTTTCAAATACCTAGATCAAGAAAAGCATGGCTCGCAGCCTGTACTAGTGCTTTTAACTCATGAATATCTATCAACTCACAAAAGGTTAAAAACCATTTGAGTATTTCTATTGAATCTCAAAACTGAAGCAAGGAATAAGAACAAAAAAATGAAGACAAAGACAAGAAATACATTCAATGGTCACAGCCTGGAGATGTTCTTCTTTTCATAAGATATTTATCAATTCATTTTCTATAGGAAAAGCTTTCAAAAGCTCTCATATTAAGAGGAAGTAGGGACACAAATCGAAACTCACCATTATATGCCTAATGGAGAACCAATAAGTCACAACTAAGCTCTCTTAGAGCTTCCAATTAGGGGTTGAGCTCTCACGGCACCAAGGAAAGAAACAAAGGTAAAACACAGTATTGTGAAGGAGTTAAAAAATCCATAAGGAAAAAATGCATGTCTGCAGCCTTAAAGGCCTTTTTGTTTACAAAATGGAACATGAAACAACTTAAAATAGTGAGTAGAAGCCATGAATGGCTCAAAAATCAACTTGCCACTATTCATAGGGGAGGAATCAAACTACAGAGGCTCAAATTTTATGCTTCAAACATAAACCCTAGTGCTTTTCATGGCAGCACAACAAACTTCCTCACCAGTAGTCAAATGAAATGATGATGGATGATTAGGGTTCAAAAGCTTTTTGTCTGCCCTAACTTGATGAAGGTTTATTCTTGCCAATGATTTAAGATAAATCATTATGTTTCTTCATTCACCGTGGTCTATGACTTCTTAAGTCAAAAAGACCTATTATTTTATGAAGCCTGTGACTGTGCATAATCAACTTCAATTCATTGAAGTTTTGATTAGATATTTGATTCCTTTATTTTTGCATGCCTTATGAGAAGTAAACTTTGCAATATCCCATGTCCTATAGTTCATTTTCATGCAAAGAAAGGAGAGATATGATGCAGGAGTCCATGCATATGGAGGAGTGAACTAAACAACTCAGTCATTATTCCTTTCCACAAGTGTTAGACACACTTTGGCTCATGCATTTTTGCATGATTTTATTTGGAGAAAATATGTAATTAAATATTAATGTATTATTACATTAATATTTAAAATGAAAATAAGGAGGGTTTTTTCCACATTAAATATTAAAATAATCATACATTTGGTTATTTTTAATATTTAATCACTTAATCCTCCTTTAGTAAAATCATGCAAATGATGTAGATGTAACTAGAAGAATCAGAGTCATCAACTAAAGATCGTCATACTCAATACAAATGGAGTACCAATTATCATGGGCGGATTGACAAAAACGAGATGATTTTCGTAGGCTTGGACCCACTTTTTGAGGGATTTTCAGTTCAGTTTGAGTGCTCCATGGGTTAGTTATGAGTTGACAGCTAGTTTGAGCCTAAGTTCACTAATTTTTGCATGAGTTTGGGCCTTCTTTTTGTCCTCATAATATCTACTTCAGGAAACAGTTATGTTTTCTAAGAAATGAGATTATTTAGTGTTGTAAATAGTGTAAACCATATGCATGGAAAGAATAAGAAAGAACTGCAAACATACAAAAAAAAATCTCAATACACTGAATTTTACCCAAGAGAATTCAATGTGAAAAACCACCAAAAGAGTAGGACTTGTCTTCTATTGCCACTATCTCCTTTAGTATTTTAACAAGCTCACTGCCTTCTAGAGATCTCCATGGAACTCCAAAAGAAGACTTGTCTTATCTTGCCACCATCTCCTTTAGTATTTTAACAAGCTTACTACCTTATAGAAACCTCCATGGAACTCCAAAGAGAGGATTTTTCTTCTCTTGCCACTATCTCCTTTAATATTTTAACAAGTTTACTACCTTTTAGAGATCTCCATGGACACAAAAAGAATATCAAGGAAACCTTGCAACTTATAATGCTCTACAAATTGCTTCAATTCACACTCTCCTACTCCACTTACATACTACAGCTTCCTAGAACACTCAACCAAAAATGAATGAATGAATCTCCAAGTGAATGGAAAGATCCTGCAAGGGAATATTTAATTGAATGCAACACAAATGAACTGAACAATCATTCCAAAATGCCAAAGAACATAAAGAGAAACAATCTTCAGATGTCACTTTTTTCTATCCAACATTGGAAGAACCACCACATCCATCAAGGAAAAACCTTTGAGATATGCAAACACCACAAGACAAGCACAACTGCCATAATACAATCGGAACCACCATCTTGGCACCACTATGGTTTTCTCTCTATACATACTACTTTGTGCTTTCTTGACCCAAAGGTATCCAGATCACCTTAGAAACATTTAGAACCTCTATAGCACATTTACCATATTTGCATGTTTTTTTCTTACTGAAAAAGATCATATAAGGAATGTTGAGAGTGTTTCTAAGTTGCATACCTTTCAACTAGTGAATGAGAATAATGGCTTAGTGGAATCAAATCCAACTTCATGATCCAAATAAGATCGTATAAATATCCCCCAAAAATATAATGAAATATACATGGGAAATCGTGAAGGGACAACAATCAATGATAGTGGCAAACCAACAAACCCAAACCCCAAATCTAAACCAGCAACATGGGTGTCAGACCTACTACAATTCTGATTTTTTTTGTAAGATTAACAATCTACAAGAAGAGAAAAACCAATCAATTAGGATTTGAATCTTGTGGAAATATGAGTCCAAATTTTGTTGCATTTCATTTAGTAATCAATGCATCATAAGGAGGCTACATTTCAAGTTCCCAAGTCTAGCTCTTCATATTTTGGGAGTAATTAAAGAATCGCGATTTTTAACAAAACTCAATTTTCGAGACCTACAAGAAAAACATTCAAAAACCATTCATAAAACTAGATTCCTTGCAAAAACTCCTCAAGGCATATATAGTGTAGTATTTTTGAAGTTTTACCCCTCAAACTCATGCCCTGAGTTTTCCAATATTTTACCAATAATTTAAAACTTGACATCTCCTTAGAATATTGTGTTACTGGCAAGGATAGCCCAATCGTGTAAATATGGTAATAAGTGAGTGTTGGAAGTTGTTGTCCCAATGAAAAGGTAGCATACTACACATGGGCAGGTCAGAGTGTTATGAAAGACAAGACATTGTTGTTGAGTAGCAAAGCTCCACACATAATAAATTGGGAAATGCATTAAAGCATAGAAGAAGAGGACCATTAGTTAAAGGGTAAATGAAAAGGATTAGCTCGTGGTTGAGAACCTATCCCAACCACTGACTCACAATGCCTGGGTTGTGGGACCTTAAGGTGGCAAGTTCAAATGCTTCCCACTCCAATCAATCAAAAACTGACACACAACATTAGAGACTATAAAGACAATTGAAATTTTAAAATAATTGAAATCAACTCCAACATGTGACAAAAAAGGATTAGTTCAATATTTTGAAGGGATGTATTTAAAGATGCTCAGTCAGCATGCAATCTACAAATTAGATAGTGACACTTCGTGTAATGAAATCAAGTCAGAGAATTTTCAAAAAAAATTAATTTTCTAAAGTTTACTTTGAGCTTCATAGGGATATCAAGGTAACTTCAAGGACACATAATTTGGAAAACAATGTCCATTTTTTGAACTATTTGAACTTTGAAGCATCAAAAAGCTTGGAAAAATATCTGCAATGATTAAAAGGTCCAAAATAATTTATAACATCTTTTTCCAAGTGCCCTTTCAATTCAAAATAAACCCAAAATAAATGACTTTCCATGCTAAATGAGGACAACCATGTCATTTGAGAATAGGAGATAGTTGAATTGCAAAAAAATAAAGGCTTTTGGGGGATCACAATGGGAAAAGAAAAGAACTGCAAAACCTTTTCTTTTCACAATCTAGCAAGAGTAGCAAATTTATCTAGCTTTCACAATTTTCTTAGATATGGCTCTTAGGATTATCTATCTTCATGTTAGTAAAGAGATACCACATTTACCTATCCTCTTGGGTCTCCTTCTTAGGCTTGGGAAGGCTCAATAATTTTTTTTGACCAACCAAATCAAAAGTAATGTGTGCTCTATTGTGACAAACTAGGACATCAACATAGTAGATGTCTCAAAAAAATAATGTTGAATAATACCTTAACCATATGGAGATGCTCATTCATGGAATATAGGATATCACTAATAAGATCTCATAAGAGATTGACTTATTAATGGAAAAGGTAGAGATACTTCAGTCCCAAATTAAGAAACCTCCTGAGAACTAGTCTACCATCAAGTATAGTTCAAGAAATGTTCCCAAACAAATATGGAATTGGGCTTGGTCTATTCATCAACCTTCTTAAACCTGGATAAATTGGTATAATGCTCTTCCTTTTGATAAGATTTTATATAGAGGAAACGTTGCATAACTTGTTTACAAGATGATAAGACACCTCTTGAAAATATCAATATGAATGAGAAATAATGTGGAGAAGCCAATGCATATAAAACTAGTTCAAACTCCATGATGAAGGGTTGGGAGGCTCAAATGATGCAAAAAAAGATGACCTTTGGAAACCTCACAAAAGGCCCTCTTATTCTAGTGGGACATCTTCCTCTTCTAGCATGCAGGACAGTCTTGTTCCCTCATTTGGTATGCTTTCATTCGTTGTTACCTTCATTTTTTGGACCCTCTATACCTATTTATAAGGGTTGTGTTCTTGTACTCTATTTGAGCATCACATTCAGAATAGTTGTGGTATGAAGTTTCTTGTCTCTTACACTTGGTTTCCTTCCATAAGTCCATTTCCTTGAGGAATATTTGAATGATGCTATTTCTCATTTGAAAATTTGAACCACTACTATCCATGCACCTATCTAGTGATGCTATCCTTTGGATGGAATTCAATTGAGTAGCTATCATGTAGAGATCATAGAAGATCTTTCCAATATGAAATTTCTTATGACTAATAAATCAAACATAAGAAATTTCATATTGGAAAGATCTTCTAACTAATGTCTACTAACTAATGTATTTTGTAATATTACATTTATGAATTTAACTTATGTCTACTAACTAATGTATTTTTCAAATAATAATTGAATGCAGTAAATGGCCTTTGAGACCACTTTATGAGCTTGTATTTATGTATGTGGCCAAATAGAGGTGAAATCATGTGGGTTCAATGTTTTACTTGTGATATGGATTTTGATCCCAAGACCTATAGGACCATTATATAGTTTAGTGGATCCATTAGGGGTATTGTAATCAAATTAACTAACCTAGGGTATAAACCCTTCAAACAGTATGCATTAGATCAACATTTTGATACTTTCTAAGTGTCACAATGTTGAACCAAGATTGATAGAGGACTTGAATTCCTAGCATCACAAGTAGGGTTGAGAAAGGGAATCTTGATGCAGAGCATCCAATGGTGTAAGCTAATCTTGCATCACCCAAAAAATAGTTAAATTTCAAGTTTCTTAGTTTTAGATGTTTTACATTTTGGATACCCTTTTCACAAGCAATGAAATTCCCAATTTATGGTTTTATTTTCTATTCCGGGTTGAAAGATTTTGTAGTTTTAGTTTCCCATTTGCACCTGAAAATCTTTCGAAGTTAGATTTGAGGCACTTAGAGTTCCTAGAACGTCCCTGAAACTTCTACCAAAATTGGTGTAGAAAATTTTGAGCACGTTATTGACTTTGAGACCTTTCCAATGGTTCAAACGGTTCGTGGAATCGGAGTCCTGGATCAAAAGTTATGGCCCCAGAAGTTGGCGACTTTCTAGAAGATACAATTGCAAATGTTCTTTTGAAATTTGAACTTCAAGTTGTAATTTTTCGGTGCCAAACCACCTAAACTCAAATTTGAATGTTGTTTTGGCTCCAAACTAAAGATGAGCTCTATTTATGGCGGGTTTCTAATTTTTGGGTAACTTTTTGGGGACAAGCTCGCATTGTAAAGGGTGATTCTCAGTAGCTTTCTCAGTAACTTTCATGTGTCATAGAACTTGGGGATTTGAGATCCTCTGATGTAAGAAGCTCCATTTTCTAAATAATAAAATTATTCTCTTGTTTGTGGGTTATTTTCTAAGTCTCTGCCAAGCTTTCATCAAATCTACAAGTGAATTTCAATCCTGGTCAATGGTAGAGGGATCTATAGCTCTAAGTGGGCAGGTTAGTAGCTACGTTTTGATCCATCTGCAGAGTTGAAGACTACAAAAATTTCTTGGGCATGCATGCTAGTTAGGGTATGGCTGAATACAACTATTTTATTTTTTAAGTCTTATCTTATACCATTTTTACGAGAATGGGGGTGCCAATGTACGAGAAGATCTTTGGAAAGGCATGAAAATTGCAAGTTAAAGAGAATGGGGGTGCCAATATAAAAGATATAAATCACATACAATACTCATTGTCCCTTGGTCATCGATTTTCCCTGAGTTTCGTCAACCTCATCGCTTTGGCTTTCCTCCTGCCCTATTGCACTAAGCTATGTGTGCTCCTGCACGTGCATATTGATATGCAGGGTTTTCGCTCCTCCAAACTCTTCTTGATCGTTGGTATTGACCTTTCACTTCTCCAATTTGACGAGCTACAACCTAAAAATAAGGTTTCGATGAAGGTTTTAGAGTATGTTAATTAAAATGAAAATTATAATATTCTACATAGTTAAGTATATATTATATTCTTTTAACAAAATTATTAAATACATATAAAATTATTATAAATAATAATTAATAATAAGTATATTTTTATATAATATAATATATATTTAATATAATAGTAATATTAGATTAAATTATATATAATATAATTATATTTATTATTATATAATAGTATATATAGGCTTTTACATGATATTTTAGAGGATTTTACCATTACACTACAATGGTTTACCATTAAATGGCAGTTGAAACTTGTTTTCCAATGACACAATAGTGGTTTCTAGGCATGAGATTTGTTTCAAGCTCAAATCTCACAATATATGTACCTATTAGCTAATACAAAGAGAGAAACTAAAAGGATAGGGAGAATGAGAGAAAGAGATGAACTTAGATAGATAGGGAAAGAGAGAGAGAGAGAGAGAGAGAGAGAGAGAGAGAGAGAGAGAGAGAGCATGAGAGAGAGAATTATAAGAGATAAAGGAAAAGAGAGAGGGAAAAGAGAAACTAAATTTTGATTGGTTGTTTCATGTCAACAATCCAAGGATGGCATGTGTCCTTGGGGATTTATGCTCAAGGTAGCATGCCATTTGATTAAAGATATGATAATTCTCCTTTAAGACCTCTTCAATGTACCCATTGCACACTTAAGGAGACAAAGATATGGAGAGAGAAAGAGAGAAAGGAAAGGAAGAGAAAAGGGAGATAGAGATAAGATATAGATAGGTGGAGAGAGAAAAAAGAGAAAGAGAGCAAGAGAGAGGAAGCAAAATGAGACAAAGGAGGAGCAAAGATAGAAATAAAGGGATAAAAAGAGGGATACGGAGAAAAAAGAGAAGAGAGAGAAACAAAGATATAGATAGAGATAGAGATAGAGATAGAGATAGAGATAGAGATAGAGATAGAGATAGATAGATAGAGATAGAGGTAGAGATGGAGATGGAGATGGAGATGGAGATAGAGATAGAGATAGAGATAGAGATAGAGATAGAGATGAGATGAGAGAGAAGACAAAGATAGAGATAGAGATAGAGATAGAAATAGATAAAGATAAATAGAAATAGAGAGATAAAGATGGAGATAGAGATATAGAGAGAGATATAGAGAGAGATATGTAGAGATATAGAGGAATAAAGAGGGACAAAGAAAGGTAGAGATAGTGAGGTAGATAGAGAAAAATAGATAAAGAAAAAGAGAGAGAAAAGAGGAGAGATACATAGATAGAGATAAAGTCACATAAAGAGATAGGGAGATAAAGATAAATAGAGGGAAGAAAATATAGAGAGAGAGGAGATAATGAGAAACATACAAATAGAAAGGGAGACAAAGAGATCAAGAGAGGTAGAGAGATAAATAGATAAAGATGAATAGATAGAGATATAGGGAGGGTGATTGATATATCTCTCCCTGTCGCTTTCTATATCTCCCACTATCTATGTCACTCTCGCCTCTTCCCCCCTCTATCTATTGAGCTATCTCTCCCTCTCCCCCCTTTCTCTCTCATTCACTCCATCTCCCCCTCCATCTTTCCTTCTCTATATCTCTATCTCTATTTCTCTTTTTATCTCCCTCTCACCTCTCTATCTCTTTCTATCCATCTTTCTCTACCCTCTATCATGACTTCATTCCTCACCATCCCCCATCTCTATCACCCCTTTCTATGTCTCACCTCCCATATATATTGAGCTGCATTCTCCTCCCCATCTCTTTCTCTCTCTCCTCTCTACATATCAAGTTCTCCCTCTCCCCCTCTTCTTTCTCTCCCTTTTCTACCTATCTATCTCCTCTTTCTCTTCCTCTTCAACCTATCTCTCCCTCTCTCTCTCCCCCTCTCTTCTCTATCTCTCCTCCTCTACCTATCTATATCCATTTCTCTATCTCCCCCTCTCTATCTCTCCCCATCTCTCCCTCCCTATCCCCCCTATCCATCTCTCTATCTCCACCTCTCTTTCTTTCTCTTCCCATATATCTCCATCTCTCTTTCTCTTCCCATATATCTCTCTCTCTCTCTCTCTCTTTCTCTCCCCATATATCTCTATCTCCCCATACTCATTTCTCCCTTTCTTTATCTCTCCTTATTTATCTCTCCCTCTCTCCATCTCTATATACTTATATCTAATTCTTTTTGTTTGTATATCTCTTTGCCTCTCTCTCTCTCTCTCCCTCTCCTCTCTCTATATCTCTTTATCTCTATCACTCTATCTCACCATCTATATCTCTTTATCTCTTCATCTCCCTCTCCCTCTATATCTCTCTATCTTGTCCTCACTATCTCTCCCTCTTTTTATCCCTATCTCTCTCTATATTTATCTCTCCCTCTACCTATATCTCTCTATCTATTTTTGTCTCCCTCTTCCTCTCTCCTCTATCTTCATCTCTACCTCTATTTTCCTCTCCCCCCCTTTATCTCTATACATGTCTCCCTCTCTCTATCCATCCATCTATCTCCTTGATCTCTATCCCTCTTTATATATTTATCTTTCCATATCTATCTATCCCTCTCTCCTCTCTCTTTATCTCTCCCTATCCTTCTCTCCTCTCCTCCTCTCCATATCCCTCTCCTTCTACATCTCCATCTCTATCTCTATCTTCCTCTCTATCTCTATCTCCTTACCCCTCTATCTCTCACTCTTCCCCACTCTATCTCTCCCTCTTTCTATCGCTACCTCTCCATCTCTCTCTCTCCCTCTCTCCTTATTGCAAGCATAACATGAGCCTGTTGGTAATGGAGCTTGATCATCTTCCTAATTCAGAGGTTTTATTTCAATCATGTTTGGATCCCTATAAGTGGATGCATAGTTTATTTGAAGCTATGATTTCTCCATTGAGACCTTTGTTGCACAAACAACATCATTTGCTAAATTTCCTACCAATTGACCTCATGTATTGCATAAATGTATGCAAAAAATAGACCAAAATTTATCCTAATTGAAATTCCACACTTTTTTGGCGTACCCATTGCACACTAAGGTGTGATTGCTAGTTAAGTTTTGATTTGTATGTTTTATTTTAGAAATAGAATGGTAGAGATAGGATAGAATAATACCATTGGTTGAAAAGTCATTGCAAGAACCTTAAATTCATACCTTAAACCTACAAGATAAACCTTATAATCAAAACAAAAATCTAACACTTAAAACTAAAAACTATTGTATTTTGTGATAAAACAACCTTGTTTGACCTTAGTAAAGATGACTTATCTACTTGTTACATGATTAGGGCATAGTATTTGATGGGACCTACAATAAAACCCTTATGAATACAATGGGGGGTTTGTAGAAAGAGAAGACTATGTATGTGGTATTTCTAAAGTGGTACTTGGTTCAATTATGTGATGGTCAAGTAACACAAATCAATGCAAGATGATATCATTGGATGAGTATTAGTTGGATAGTATATTATTACTAGATCAATCAAGAGAAAATTGATAGCTAAGTACTTGAATTTTATTTTATTGACACTTGATAAATGCAAGATTATAGAGGTATTATATTTCTCAATTGAAGTAAAGAAAGTGGTTGACATGGAAGTAAAATATTTTAGAAACTCATAAATGATACATATATAGATATATCTTCTTTATATTATCCTTGTAATTAGTTATGTATCTTCAAATATAAAAAATTAAAAGGAATCCAATGTGTATCATCTAATAATAACTTATAGAAAATATCAAAAAGATCAATAATAAAAAAATATATATTAACTAAGAATCCATGCAAGCATAAAATAGTATATGTTGGTAAAACTATAATATATACAGGAAAGCAATATATGCATACAATGTCACATGTTAGTAATACAAAACACATGTCACTATGCGGGGCCAACATGAGGAAACACTAATTTTTTGGGAATGAAATAACCAAAGATATGATCAAATAATATCTAATCATAAATAGTCGTAGAGTAATTAGGATTTGATCATATGGAAATTGATAGGAGAGATACAAAAGTTCATCGAAAAAGCGACGAAAATCACTAATCATTGAAATTTTGACAAAAATCACTGTTCATCAAAATTTCGATGAACGTCGGGAATTTTTTTTTTAAAAAATTGAAAAGTACACATTAAGTACTAATGTACTCGATGATTCATCTAATTGTACATCTTTCGTCAGAAATTTTCATTGTATTTTGCAGTCAAATGAGGAGTTAGTATCACATAAAGAAAAATGAAAAAGAAATAATGCAAAAGAATAGTAAGGAACATGTGAGCCAACCTATGAGTAGGTTGTCTGCATCACAATCATGTTCATCGTATATAGAAGGCAAACAACTAGCCAAAGGGACAACAACAAATGCATTCTTGCAAGACAAGAATGAGTCAAGGTAAGTGATGGGATAGAGATCCTTGCATTTTGAAATAATTTGCAATAAGTGTATAACATGTAATAGTGAGAATAAGAATACCCTACAATTATTACATGGCCAGGTGTAGAAGGGTCCCACTTTAAGGGACTATTTCTATCATATCAATTTTATTGAAGATTCTTCTTAAAGTACGACATTTGTTAGTGAGATGTCTAAGAGTCCTATGATATGCATAATAATTGTTGTTTTTAGGAATTTTTATTCTAGTAGGAGGTGGCATTGTAATCCAACCTCTATTAACAAGTTATTATAATTTCCTTTCAATTTGTGTTGGATTTTGTAGGAATGGTAAGTCTTTAAATTTTTAAAGCTTTTGTTTCTTGCTAAATTCACCAATTTCTCAAGTTGAATGTTGAGGAGGACCTAAGACGATCCTATCATCCTTATCATCGTTAGAAATAATTGGTTGTTCTTTAGGAAGGAGGACATTCATATCGGGAGGAGGATCTTGATATCCTAACCCTTTCATATTTTCAGTTGGAATTTTCTCTAACATTTGATGAATTTCATGTTCACTTATTGTATCACATCCTCGTTTACTCAAGATTGTGAATCCTTTTCCATATGTCTCTTCTAGATTGATGGGAGTGTTTGTCACTTTGTTAACATGGAATGGTTGAATGTTTGATGTATTAGACGAACTAGGTTCTCCTACTATAGGGAACTTAGGCTCAACTTGTATCTTAGTTTCAGGATGTAAGTAACTAAACATCTCAAGTGGTGGGATGATAGGGGGTGTTTGTTGTTTCATGGATGGATAGAAGGATGCATTGTTTTCAAGGTTGTTAAGGAAATCATTTAGGAATTTATTCATGATGTCATCATCTTCTCCAATTATGTCAACATCACGATGATTGCATGCATTAGGAGTTGAGTGAGCATGGGTAAGTTCAATTTCATTAGGGTTATTTCCAAAAGCACAACTTGACATATCCACTAGGGACTTCAAAGACATCCACAACTTACCAAGGCACATATTCATGATTAAATGTAATGCAAGAACTTAGAGTAAAAGGTCTAAATAAAAATTTGAGATTATGCAATGTACGTGATGAACCAAATGAAGGTATTTTCCATGAAATGGATGAAACAAAAAAATTGTAAACTGAAACAACAAACTAACAACAGCAAACTGAAACATAGAAACAAAGAATTTAATGTTGTAAAATGCAGTTTAAAATTTGAAACTGGACTAAATCGCACAGAGGGGCATATGAGTCCCAATCAAGGTTTTTCATGGGTCTGAATAGTGAATAATAGTCAGGACAAAATACCTAGAAATGAGGAAAAATCTCATGTACTGGGACTAAATAACCTTGAGGGGCATATGAGTCCTAGTTTAGGGTTTTTGCATTGTTTTCCACAAATTTTGTGTGAATGTTATGTTTTTTGTTTTGGATGATGTCTAAGCTAAGTGTAAATACAAATTTTATATGAAATTAGTGATGCAATATTTAGAAACCCTAGATGTCAATTAACTAATGCAAACCCTAATGCAATGTTAATGCAAGCTAGATCTAGGATGATAATGCACTCCAAATCAGAATTAAGATGTTCTAAATACAAGTTCACCAAAATGAAAGGAGGAAAATTATTGTTAACTATGATTTAGGACATAGAACAACAATCTTCTACACTCATTCAAGGAAACCCTAGAGATCGCAATCCAAGGATGAAGTAGGGGAAAGAGATCTTGCAATAGGATGTCCTAGGGTATGATTAATGACTAAAGAGGGGTTCACCACCAAGATAGGGCTTGGAAAGACAAGTAATATGCAATATTTAATGACAAAACCTAATGATAAGTAAAACTCAAATGAATGACCTAGAATGGATGCAAAACAAAATAAAAAGGAGAAAAGAGGGGCACTTGGAAACCTATAGCCACTTGATTGAAGACCTGAAATGCTAAATATGCTAAATTTAATGTCCAGTGGGACTCATATGCTAGTTTGGGTGATTTAGTCCCAGATTAGGGTTTCTGGGCAGGAACAAGAATTTGACAAAAATGAGTTTAAAACACTTGAAATCTGGAAATTTCACTATATTGGGACTCATATGCCAGAAGTGGCATATTATTCCTTCATGGATTTTCTAGAGAATCAGGACTTGAATCTACTCTTCAATCTCTGCTTAATATTCTCAACTTTATTTTTGGGTCTCAAATGTTGAATTCTTCCCTATATAGGTATTCCAATGATCTCCTAAACAAGGTGACAACTTGGACAACTTTACAAATTGACAACTTCTTTCCAATCTTGCTCTTCAATATGTCTTCAATCTAGATTTGCAAATCACACACTAAAGAGAGGGAAATATATTGTTGTGTTAGTAGAAATAGTTTTGCCTTGGTCAAACCCCATTTTTGTAATCAAAACTTCTAAAGGAATGAAATGAAATGAAGGAATGATGAATGAACAAAATGTAATGTTACAACTCATCGAACCCTAACAATAAAGTGTTGTAAATATGTATGAAATGGATCCAATGGATGTAGATCCTGACTCTTGCTTGAATGTGATAGATCTTGAATTGAACACTTTCTTGAATCATGAAACCCTACATCACAATTGTTAGCTCAAAAACAAACATGATGCATGATGACTTTGACATGACGTTTGATACTTGATTAATGCTCCAAAATGCTTGATAATCAACTCTTGAATTCTCTTGTAAACTCCAATTTGCTATAATTCATGAATACTCAAGATGTTAGGTCACTTGTAAACTTGTTAGGTGAAAATGAGTGAAATAACCTTGTATTTATACTTGTTTATGCTAAATTTTCCAAAATTACAACACTACAAGTCAACATCATGTTTAGGAGAATAAAATCCCGCTAAGAATTTGAATTTAATTTAATTTTAAGCCACATGGTACTCATATTCCAATAGTGTCGTATGAGTCCCATTAGGCTAGGCTATGGGACACATTTTTCAAGAAATGCTTAGAATTATGTAAAATCAGGATCAGGGCCCCAAAACTTAGGTGGGACTCATACTCCCATGGTAGTCTATGAGTCCTAGATCACTAAATTTGGGCCACACAACCTAAAAAGACATGAATTCTGATTGTATGTTGGTTTATGTCAGGATTATCCTTAGAAAGATGCATTAATTAAGGCTTGTGGATGCAAAATAAGGCCAATTAAAGCATAAAGAAGCCCAATTAATAATGAAAACCATGGATTAGTGTGAAAGTATGGTACAAAACTTTACAAGACCCTAAACAAGGTACAATTAAGCTAATTTAGTTTACAAGGGACCAAGACCTAATGTGCATGTGTTAAACACATTACAACATTAAATCAAGGCAACATTAAGTCCAATTTAACAAGGAGGGCCCAAACAAGTGTGAAAATGTCACAAATGACATTTTTCAACACTACACCATGGGATTAAAAACTCTAAGGGAGTTAATAATCAATAGAATGAACCTCTAAAGCAAAGGGACAAACCCAAACCCATACCTCCTTTTAAATTCACAAAACTTAAATTATCTATAGAAATTATCAAATAATAGGGGAAGGACACCACTAAATGGTAATGAAAATGGTTCAACAATATAAAATGATAGAGTACAAAGAGATTTAAAATGACCTTCAAGGGTCACATACCTCATTAAATTGAAAGTTACCTTGTCCCATGACTTCTTCAATGAGATTCTAGCATGAAATAATTAAAATTTATTAAGAAATCCCCCTTCTTTGAGGAAAATAGGCATTGCATGGACTCCCCAATTCCTTTTTACTTCTATATTTGTGTTACCTTGGTGGATAAACCCATAACCTCGACTATAAATTCCACTATAACCATAAAATCCAAGCCCTACATAACCACTCTTCTATTATTCCATATTTTCACAAACTTAATCACTAATGTAGTGTCATATCTATTTAATCTTTCCAACAAGGGAATGAACCGTCTCTTCAATAAAATAATTTGTAAATTACCATTTTTTATTAAAATAAATTTACCTAAAATGATCAATCATATTGTAGTCCCCACTCATAGTAATAATAAATATAGTTAAAATTGAATGAAGCTAAAAAATATAGTTCAATCACACCCCAAAATGGTCAAAAAATACATAGGTAGGGATATGTACCTTACTAGAAGAACATCAAATTTTTTGGATCCCATTGATGTCATAAGGACTTTACAAGTGACAAATCATTGAAAATATAGTCAAAATTGGGAACATCACCAATAAAAAAAGTAATGATTTTCCACATAATTAGAAAGTAAGGAGGAAACACAAGTGTAAACATAATACTTATTTTACTTGAAGCACTCAAAATAGAAGACTTACAACCCTCGAAAACTATTTTATTATATTTTGTCAAATGATCCCAAGGCACATGAGGAAGAGAAATATTTGATAAAAAAATAGGTGAAAGATTTTGGACAAGAGACACCCATTTGGGAATAAGGTCCTAGAGGCAAGAGGGAAAATTCCAACCCACATTATAAGGGGAAAATAAAAAACCCCATAACTTTTAGGACAAAGAGCACCCAACAAATAGATGAAGGATAAACTCACTCTCAACTTCACAAAGAATACATTTAGTTAACCTAATATGATTGTTCTTATTGGATTTCATTCACTTAACTAGCCTAGGTTAACCCTAATAAAACATTATTTCTTTTACATTTTATGTGAACACATTTAATCCTACACATCTCGACCCTTATTTTAAGGTTTTTATTACCTTAGGAGTTTTATATCTACATTTTTATACTTGATGACATCATATGGGTAGATATAAAATTCATTTTATATAATTGTGCATCATTGATATATGTTTCTCTATTGTAAGTAGAGATGGTCTCCCTATATGATGTACAATAACTGTTGTCAAGGGGGGAATCCACTACAAATATTGTGTTTTTAATCCTTTCCCTAAGGGAGAATAAAAATGATTTTCCATAGCATTACGAACTCTAAGAAAGTTATAATTAGTATAATGAACCCTTGATGTATAGCCCGGGTATACCCAAACCTCCTAAATTGATAAATTAAATCATCAAATAAAAGATGAATAATACCAAAAAATGGTAATGAAAATGATTCAAAAATATGAAGTGATAAGATTAGAGAGATTCAAAATGACCTTCAAGTGTCAAATACCTCATTAAATACAATTCCACCTTGTCCCATCACTTCTTCAATGGGCTTCTAACATGAATTTATTGACAGTTTTTTAGGCTACCCCTTTCTTTGAATAAACTAGGCATTACATCCTCAATTATTTTGTCCTTCTACATTTAAGTTCTCTTGGTGGAAAAAATTACAAGCCCCACTACCAATTCCTCTATAACCATGAAATAAAATGCCTATATAACCACTCTTCTACTATTCCATCTATTCAAAACTTCAAACACCAATGTAGTTTGATATCCATTTAATCATTTCAAAAAGGAAGTGATCCCTCCCTTCAATATAATCCTCCAAAAAATGTCATTTTTCTAAAAGGGTCCATCCTATTTTGGTTCCCACCCATTGTAATAATAAATATAATCACAATTGGATGAAGCCAAAAATATAGCTCAATCACACCCCAAAATGGTAAAAAATTACAAAGGTAATGTTGTGTACTCTTCACAATGAGCCCCATTTTTGTTTTAGAAAAATAAGGACCCCCTTGTTTCTTTTAGGTTTTATCTTGCCTTGCAATGTTGGAAAAATTATTTAGGTACTCTAGGATTTAGATTAATTATTTCAATAGTCAAAATCATTTGGAAATTTCCTAAACCCTCAAAATCCAAAATTTGGTATTCCAAATGGTTAAAGTTTCATCATAGATGGAAATAACACTGAAAATAACATAAGTCACCTTTTGGAATTTGTCAAAATACTAAAAATTGAGCAAGTTATGAACTTCTAGTTTTTAGGTGTCCATTGAGCACAGGTTAAAATTCCCACAATAAGTTATTTTCAAAGGGAAGTCTCGCAAGGTACAATAGTGATGTGAACTCTTTCAAGGTGTAGTAGCGACAAAACTTCTCGTAAAGATACAGTAGTTATGTGAAGTCCCAAATATTTTCAGTAGTAGATGTGAAGCCCACAAATGTTCACTAACAAGTAAACTTCTTGTAGATCCCATACCACTCAAACTTCTTGTAAATGTGTAGTAAAGGCTAAGAAACCCCTAAGGTGATGAAAGAATATTTGTGGGAGAAGTTGGTCCATCTAAAGCTAATATTAAACAAGATGTTTCATCTTGATGCAAACAACTTTCTTGCATGGAGTTTAACCAGATTTAATTTTCTAGTTCTCTTAATATTCTTCGCAGATCACTTGATGCATACATTATATGGATATTTCACTTCCAAATGAATTGAACTCATTCTTGAACATAATTTTCTAGTTCATTTCAATATTACTGCAATCTATACAAATATTATGTCATGATGACATCGTCTGTCTTGCAGACATTTTACTCCCATTTGAACAAGACCATTATGAATGTAATCATCTAGTTCACTTAGGATTGCTCACATCTATATAGTGATGACATCACTAATGCATCATGTTGAAATCATCAATCCCAAAGGATAATTAAGCAATTATTTCCATAAAGATAATGCCATCTTCCTTTTTTATGATGTCATTATTAAGAATCCCTTTCAAGCATAATACTTGATTTAATATTTCTAGATACCTTCATATCTCCTGCATGTGGCAATAACCTGATTTCTTACATTTACAAAAATGTAACCTCCAATTGAACTTGATATTAAGGATATATCTATATATATATCTTCTACATCTTGATGTATGAAAAACATCACAAGAAATACCAAAGTCCCACTTTATGGGAAAATTTGGTCTAAGTGAAGTTGAATAAGCTAATTTGTGTCAATGCACCATGAAAATCCATAAATGTTAAGAATTAAAGGTAAAAGAAAAGTAAAAGGATTTGCATGGAAGTACTTCATCAAATCTCGACAAGCTATACTAATGTATTGTAAAACTCACATACCATAAAATTTAACTCATATGAATTAAAAAGGAAAACTGAAGAGTGGAGTAAGAAGTAAGTGTAAGAGTGAAATATTAAAAGTGATGCAAGAGTATCCAATGGTATAAGAGCAATCTTGCATTACTCAAAATATTGTATTTTCATTTTTTTTGTAGTTTCCTTAGTTGTTATTGGGCCCATGGTCACTCATGCAGTCTTTGGGATAGTTAGAAGTTTGAAATAGCCAAAAATAGTCACCTACTATTTTTAGTAAGTCGACTTGTTTGGATTCCTATAGACACAAAAATTGACCCTAAGGAGTGAAATTAGAAAATAAGATTTTTAGTGAAAGAATCATCTCAAAATCTTGTACTGTTTGGAAGATATTAAATTTTCATCCTGAGGAATTGCTCCAATGAAGTTTAAAATTGAAAACTGAGGCCCTTTGGAGCCCTAGAACAAGGAGAAAAAAATCTAATCTTATAGATTTGACAAAAAAATGGTTGTAGATCTCTTCACAAGATTTCCAACGATATATTACAATTGAAAATATTACAATTGGATCGAAAGTTATGACCTCGAGAATTTGTAAATATATAAATATAAAAGTAAAATATATATATATATATATATGTATATATATATATATATATATATCCTCTAGAGCGAGAAATGGATGATGGAATTTTTGGCGCCAAAATGGGGTTACACCTTCTAGAATATTCTAAGGGAGTTACACTTATTGGATAAATAGGGAGAACGAGGTTTACATAAGGGAGCTCCGATAGTGTAGATTGTGGTTTTTGGCTTGTAAATTTTTATAATGAGAAGGCCCATGTGGTTGTAGTATGTTATTTTCTAAGTATTGTAATTTCACTTCGTCAAGATAATAGAAAGCAAGTGTTTCTTTCTACATTTTCTGTTTATCTCTCTTGTTTAGTTATGTGTGTGTGGTTTTGTAAGGGGAGTACCCTATCAAAAAGGATATTTTTAAATTCCATAATTTTAAAGTTGGATAAATATGGTAAAAGGAAACATTAGAAGGAATTATTGAAAAAAAAATAAAAGGCGATAAAATATAGGACCGATGATATGTTTACTTAACACTACCAATTAAGTGAATGTCGTAAGTTTATTTTGCAAAGGAAATGATAATGAATCAAATTTTTTTGTTGTAGATATTTTAAAATTGTAGTCGACTTATGACTTCTAAGTGTTGGTTCACATTGAAGAAATATTTCGGCACAGGTCATGCAAAGGCTCAAATTTGTAGAAGAATACTTGTTTCTAGTTATCAAGGCTTCAGATTTCATGTGCCAAATATCAGACAACTAATGTTACCCATGTGTTGCTTTCAGATTTCCACCATTGATTATTTTTTAGGAAATATGAACTATCGATCATTATAATTGATTTTTGAATGCCTCATTTCTATAAAAGGACATGAGATTAATTCATTTTAAAGAGGAAGAGTCTAAGTGATCTAAGAGTCCCACTATTATATTTCTTTTTGGAAAATTAGACTAGGATGGGATATTATTGATAATTGTGGGAAAAGTATTTGGAGAATTGTCAATATTTTGTTCACTTCATGGTTTCCTCTTCTTAGAATAGTGAAGTTGTTTGATTATACTTACGGAATTTATAAATTTGATGTCCATTAAAGGTCATTCCTAATTGTAAACCATATATTACTACACACTTATGATTTTCTTTGAAATGTCAAGTTGCTACACTAGAATCAGGTGCACCTAAAACATTTCTTAGAGTGATAAGTTTTCCTTTAGATATTTGCACCATCTATGTGTAATTGTGATAGAGTTTGGCGAAACACATACTATTTAATGATATATTTTATAGTTATGAAGTATATTCATGCAATATCATTGGAAATTTATAATTTCTAACCCTTTCCTCTCTCTCACCCTATCTTTTTCATTTTTTTAATTCAAAATTAAAAAAAAATAAAGATTTGAAGCATCAAAATATTGTAAATATGATGATATAAAGTGTTCTAAAATATCATATATTTAATCAAATTGAAGATCATTGAAAACTTATTTAGGGTAAAATATGTGAATAAAGTTGTTATTTTCAAATCTAACCCTATTTTAAAGTGTGAGTGCATAAGTCCCTTTGTTAAAATAGTATCACATTGAACCATTAAGTTACCTAGTAAGTAAAAACTTGACATTTGAAGCCTTGGAATAACTTTTATTTAGAATTTGATTTTCTTTCAAGAGAGGTAAAGTTATTTTTGAATTTTAGATTTGTATTATATTTGATTGCAAAACATGTCAATATATTGGTGCTAGAAGGAGGGCCTATACATACTAAAGCTATAATGAGCTTTCAAAGTTTTATTCAGAGATGTTTGATATCCTTATATTTGAAAAAATCTAAAATAAATAAAAAATTGAAAACATAATATTTAAAATATAAGCTTGAAATGGAAAATAGTGGTGCAATTTGAGTCTTACTACATGAAGAAAATTTTCAAGTTGACATTCCTTTATTTAAGGAAATTTTAAATGAACAACTTTATACTCAAAATTTTTCTAACTTTGGTTTAAGAAAATGAAAGATACACAATTCTACAAAGCATGATCAAATTAATTATTTAAACTTTTTAACAAAGCTAGATTTGGATTTAAAATAACTGATCTCTTTATCAGAAGTATACATGCTTGAAGTTTTCAGGAAAAAGAAAGAATTTCGAGAAAAAAGGATTAAATACAAGAAGTTGTAAATCATCTAGAAAAAGAAATAATCAAACTAGATTCTATAGCAAATATCGAAGAAATTAAAAAAAAATTACCTTTTTATTTTTTCTATAAAGTTTCAGCAATGAAGCATGTCATGATAACAGTCAAAGATCTCAAGATTTTAGTCAAAAATAAAATAAAAATGAAGCTGAATGCAGTTTTGAATTTTTTTATGACTATGTTGAAGAATTAGCACCTTAATTTTAGTCATTAAGTAACAAGAAACAATGATTTAATAAAAATGAGAAGTTACAATATAATTCTGATATATTTAATAAGTATATTGAAACTATGAAATCTGAAAATACATGTCAATTAAATGTTACTAGGCTTGATTTTAACAATTAATTTGTTGAAAATTCATTTTTTCAATTGAATGGCGCTACTAACCATGAGAAGGAATACAAGCTAGATAAATCTAAATGTGTAGTCATTGAAGAAGATTTTGGAACAACAACAAAGGAAATTATAGTAAACTGAGTAAATAATGAAGTGTCATTTGATTTATTTAAATTAGATGATAAATTGCATGATTGTTGTAGTTTAGTGCAATGAGACACTTTACCAGATAGCTAGAGAAAATTATTTGAAGATCCAATAATGAAAATAGTGAAAATTGAAGATTTAGAAAAAATTATTATTGTTGCACATAATTAGACACAAATACAAAGCCAATTGGAAGTTGAAACAGGGAAGTTATCATGCTTGTTAAATGATGTTTTTTTCTTTACATTTACATGAGTTAAACAAAGCATACTCATATCATGTCATGTTTAAATAATGACAAATTTCACATACATAGTTCTTACATACAAGAGATTAAAGATTTTTTTTTGGAATACTTCTTAAAGGGAAAGGTCAAATAACCATATAGAATGAAGATAAAAATGTAATGTAGAAAAGATAACAAAAGAATATTTTTTTGAGAATTCTACTAATTATGTAGACTTAATCAAGAAAAGAGATAAAAATTTATTCTTCTTATTACATAATAATTTTGAAAAAGATGAAAATTTCATATTTTAGATTCTAGGAATGATAAATATGATTTTCACAATAGACTAATAGTTGTTGGACATGATTATTTACATGTTATAGATGCAAGAGGAATTATCCATCATGATTTACATCCTTTTAAAGATGAAGACATAAATTTATTCAACAAAGGACCAACTTGCAATAGACAAACACTCACAGATGAACAATTGAAAAATATAGTTTTACCTCTCCTTGTCTTAATAAGTTTTAATGCTTATCATTTTGATTATGAATATTCAAGAAGAAAAACATGTAAATGGATCAACCATGAACATAATGAACTACCTTTGTTGCTAATATTTAAGGATTATTCAATTGAATATGAGAGTAGTATAATAAAGGTGCATTTATTAGAGTAAAATGATGAATTTACTAGAAATTGAACCCTAACTAACACCCTAATACTCTTACATGTATCTAAAAGGTATGTGAACACAAGTGTTGATTTGTGTTACAATAATCTTTATTTACCCAATGGTTTGTTATGTAAGTCCTAACTAATGTTTACTCAACTTGGTGTTAGACACACAATTTAGAGGAAGGGTTCCTAGCTGAATAGTCCACTAAACCCTTGCTAAGGCTTCATTTAATTATCACCCAAGGTTTCATAAGATTTTGATGATGTTGGCATTTTTTTTGCATCATAGAATCTACATGGCCTATATCATAAAATATAGGTGGTTTACACATATGTAGGAAAATAGCAAAGGTTGATAGTGAAATAAAGCATAAACTATAAAACAAGGGAAATAACTTAGTCGGCTATTGATGTTGCAGGTACTTTCATCTTAGCACTATAATTGTTAACTGCTAACCTAAACTCTACAAATTCATTAACATTGTTAACTCTTACTCCTAACTACTTGACTTACTCCAGAGGATGAATCAAAGACTTGATACAAAAGTTGAATCATAAAACAAGATATCATCATGCATGTAATGAATAATCTATTGAAATGAATGCAATAATATGAAAATGTATTCTAATAACATAAATTAAAGGTGGGTGAATAGTACCTTGAGTGGCCCTTGCTCAAAAGTTGTTGCTCCCACAAAATAAACCAAATATGTGCTACTTGAGTCAACTAAACATAATGGTAAAATGGAATATCTTCATTCCATATAATTGAACTCTACAATCTGATAGAAATCTTCACAAATTTCTTATTCATGAACACATAACAAAAAACTAACAAAGATATTATTTGTGAAACATAATTATATCTATCAAAACATATCTACCAACTAGATTTTCTCTTTAACCAACGATGCAACTATAGAGATTATGGAGGAGGTTTATTTGCATAAGGACTAAAAACTAAAATTAAATGAAAGTGTCAACTCTCCTTTAGAATAGAGAGAGATTGTGTGTTGAAAGGTGCAAGACAACTGAGAGTGGGGGTGAATCAATTGTCACAAATCTCAAACACAAACTCAAACAATTATCAACTTCAAATCCACTTTTATTATGTTATTAAGTGTAATCATGAAATGAAAATAACATAACAAAATATCAACACAAGAAACACCATATTTACATGGAAAACCCAATAAGGGAAAAACCATGGTGAGGATTAACTCACAATATAAAGTAATTCCAAAATTGATTACAAAGAGGCTCATTTCGGAGGGATCAAC